>PVLD010008080.1:0-86701 GCA_004027595.1 Dinomys branickii | reverse complement strand
TTGTCTTTGGATTTTTGGTTTTTGTGTTTTTTCTGTTGTTGAGAGGATTAACTGTCTGACTAAATTTGCATGTCTGTATATGGGTTCATACATTTACAATTCGAAGATATCAATGGATAAAGCAATAACCACTGTTGAGACCATATCACCTTGTCTATAGATTAGTTGTGATTGTACTATTTTTTATGGTAATTGGTGTCTGTTTGTCAATATGTTTTTGTACTTTTATGTTTAAAAAAAAGAAAGAAAAATAAAATAAAAACATGATCAATATTTTCCTGAAATAATAAAATCTGCCCCAGTGAGCACTGATTCAAAGAGGCAACCCCTAACTTTAGCTGCTTCATTTCCAAACATAAAATATCTGAATTGATAAAATAACTGATTAGAATGCTTTAGAAATGTGTCTATCAAACATTAACCATGGTCCTCAAAGTCTGCCACCACAAATTTTTTTTTTTTTTTTTTTTGCCACCACAAATATTTTGATTTTGTTTTAAAGTGAACTCTGCTGGTGGAAAGCCTAAGAATTCTAGTTACCTCACTTTTCTGGTGAACAAAGCACTGAATATTAACTGACTGAGATTTTCCATGTTTATATTATTTGTTGTTGTTTTTACATTTTATGTATATCAGTTAAATTTTCTATGAATAAGTTAGATAAACATGAAAGTAAAAATGTCTTGAAACATTTAAAATGGAATGTAGAGAAAGTAGTGGGAAAGCTGCTAGAAGTCAGGGGATGAAATGACTATAGAATATTGGTAATGTGTGAAAGTATAAAAGGGTTCTAGCCTGAGATTGCTTTACATTTACCTTATTTTCATTTCATAAAAACATAATGTGAAATTTTGAATGCAGCTTCTGTAAGTTTTACAATTGAAAACTCCAATTTATATAAGAAATGACACACATACTTGAGAAGCCTTTAGCTCCACATTGAAAATTAGATAATTAAGTGTTCATTTGTAAAATTTAAACAAAATCATTAACTATCAAATTTTCAGTTCCAATTATAATCATATTTTTATTGGTTTAGTGACTCAATCTTATATCATCAGATTAAAATGCTTCTATTGTATAAATATGAGATTGTGACATTAGGAATGACACAGAAAAAATAAATCTTGATGCTATAAAACTGCCTAAAATTATTTATATTAGTACATTTTTGGCTGGGTTAGGTCAGATAATATAAAATCCTATCTGATGTTTTAATCCATTCTGAGTATAGATAACCCAATTCTTTATAAACCACTTTTGTAATTAATTAGTAATTTTGCATTTTCTGAAAAGTTAAATAAGCATAGGATTATGTTTATATTTTGTAACTTATTCTGAATTGTCAATCAGAACAATTTCGTAAAACAGCAGACTCTAAGAACAATAAGTCTTTGAAGTATTTTTCATACACAAAAGACAATGTCTTCATTGTGTTGCCATTACACATTTTCAGGCTGCATATCTATCATGAGAACACTTTTTAAATTCTTGTTTAGTTGTTGTACTACTGAAGTTATGTATGATATGGAAAGCTACTTCTTAGGAATGAGCAAGGCTTTTGTCTTTTTCTTCTAAATTAATGATGAACTCATTTAAATTAATGATGCACTGGAAGTTATTCAGTCAGGTATTTATTTTTACAATTCAAATTTCCTAAAAATTGGAAGGATAAACAATCGTCAAAAACTAACAACCCATGATAACTTTATACAGCTTACTTCCACCACCTCCCTGGGGTTTGGGAGTCATTGTTTTATTTCTGATGATCTGCAGAATCCCAATTATATTTTAGGTAGGTGTTGTACTTTATCTGAACTAATATTTTCCTTCCCGAAGTAAAAATTCATTTAGGACAAAGAAAATAGAGACAAAATCACTATATATGCTCCCAAACCTAAGTGATTTGTAAAATAAGAAATTTTATAAAACATAGAATAATTTTCCCAAAGAATAAGTTTTATTCTTTCTTCCTTTCAAGATACTTCAAACATAAATATTACAACAGTACTGTGATATTCTTTTATTTCACAACAGCATTTCCTGAAGACGTAATGAGGAATGAAAATTCAGAGCTGTACTGGTAAAGGCTAGAAAAGGTTACTCTATTTCCAACTTTGTATTATTTATGACACAGCAAGGATCCCAGTTTTAATGCAATTATAAGGATTGTGGGTTTCCTGTGTTGCAAAAATTTGTTTGATCTTAGGTGAGCATTCCTTAGTTACCTCTGTACTTACAATGATCAAAATTTACCTTCTTGTGATTAACTTATACTTCTTAAGATGCATTGTAATGCTATTGTTTTATATGGTCTTATTTTATAATTTAACTTAGGAATACATAGAGCATTTTGTCTACTTTTAATCCTCAATCAAACACATGAATTAAATAATTGTGCAAAATAATTTCATAAAATGACTGGAAATCAATAACAGTTCTTTCATAACATTCATATTAGCATTTAAACAATGACTTTTATTTCCTGAATCCATATGTACATTAAAATAGCTGTGGATAAGTTCAAATATAACCTTGCACTTTACCATTCTATTATACAGGTATGTTTAGGACCATATGTTTTTGTTGTACCCAAAGCTGAACCATGAGTTACATGGAAATATTTTTGATAAAAATAACCAAGTCAGTATTACACTTTATAAATTCATTATTTAAACAAATAACTTTTCTATACTGTAGTATTTATATTAATTATATAATACTTTTGATAATCTCTCTGAAATACTTATCTTTCATGATGATCAATTTATGGCAACATGGGAGAAGGTTTTGAAAGAAGTTAACATTTAAATGTATAGATTATGAAGATGGATGGTCCTCCATATTATAAAAAGACTAGATTCAATCAGTTTGAAGCTTCACTACAATAAAAAGCAAGCCTCCTTAAGCAAGAGGGAATTCTCCAGTGGGCTTCTTATGGACTGGAAATGAAATGTCATTTCTGCTGGACCTATTGCAAATCACCATGAGAGGTGATCTAAGATTGCAGTGTAATTCCTCAGATATCCCCAAATTAAAAGCAAAATGTTTTCTTCTGTGGATTAGTCATCTTCATGTCACAGGACAAATCATCTGTAATGAATAACCTGATGGAGAAAATACTCTTTGTTTTGTCTCATGGTTTTGGGAGTTTCAGTCCATGACGTGAGCTCCAGGTAGACACATCACTGTGGAATGGTGTGATTCCACAAAACTATTCATTTCATGGAAGGCAGGAAGCAGAAAGAGGGGTAAGCCAGAGAGAACATACACTCTTCAAAGGAACATAATCCAGTGACCTACATTTTCCAGCCAGGCCTATCTCTTAGCAGCACATTCAGTTATAAATACTTTGGTCAATTAACATAGTGTTCCCATGATCCAGTCACTTTCCCAAAAACCCACCTTGAAACGCATGAGTTTAAAGAGAATATGTTTTATTCAGCTCTGATGCTTTGCTGTACCCAATCTTCTAATGAGCCTGGGGAGCTTTGCCTCTCAGACTGTGTATGCTGAGATTCCAGAAAGTTTTCAGTTAAAGTTCATCTTTCTTTCCTGGTCACTGCTTTTAGAGAATGTTCTTAGTTCTTGTTCTAGTAAATTGTGACTCTTTGTACTGTTCTGTTGGTCTCTCTAGTTTTGGGGGGTGGGAAGGGCAATAGTTTGTCCCATGATGTTCATTTCTCTTATAAACACATGAAAAAGTTTTTCAGTTTCTCTACTTTTTCACAAAGTGGCTACTTCCAAGATTCTTGATGGATGAGTCTTTGGAATTATGAGACAGCGTATTCAACTCAGCCAAACTCTTACAATAAATCTCTTTAGACACTTATTGTACATATAGACCTGGGAATGTACCCCAGGGCTTCACATCAATGCATCTGTATTTTAAATTAAAAACAAACATTTGCATGCTTCATAATAATGCTAGTTCCTGCAATTATATGGAAGTGGAAAGCAACCAATATACTATCTTTGTCCAGCATTTCAATGCAAAACCAAATAGAGTAAGAAAGAAACATACTGGTTAGCTAGTGTCAGTTCCTGCAAGGACTGGGGCAGTCATCTGGCATTTTGACACGTGGCAGCAACCAAAGTGTTTCTTTCAGTTCTCTTGTTCCTTTGTGCATGATCACTCTGAGGTGTGCACATTTTGGCTGTGATCCTTCTGAAGAAACATAAAGAAGTTATCGATATCAATACCACACATCATTCTATAGGGAGCTAGTTGAAGTTAGTGAATTAGGAGATATGGTCACAAAACTCATTTTATAACTTCAGGTTATATATACAGTTAAGATAAAAGAAATGGAAACTAAAATCAAATATAACTGGAGGCATCTTTTTCATAGCTTTTTTTGTATTAAGTGGGAGATAATATGGCTGGAACATATAGATGCAAGCAGCCAACCAGATAGAGGCCTCACATGCTTACCTACTTTTTGACTGATAAAAAATGATACCACTAATTCCTATTTAACTGGGGAGACTGAAAGCTCACTGGAACCAATTGGCACTGCAATAATGTACATAAGATATGACATAGAAAAGATACTAATCTAGGATTATAAAATCTCTGATCAGTGTTCTTTTTTATTTTAAAAATAAAAGAACAAAAACATATTAACAAACAGACATCCATTTACAAAGTAGCACAAGGATAGTACAAGTAATACTTAATTAGACAAGGTGACAGTAAATTAACAATAGTTGCTATATTACATATTGATAACTTCGAAGTGATTACTCAAGAAAACAAATATAGACATACAAAATTGATCAAATACTGAATCATTAACTGTTCCTTTCAACAAAGTGATGTAAGTCAGTAGTACAACTATGTTAACTACCCTGTATATACATATACACATAGTTTTCCCCTTTTTTTCTTTTTTTTTTTTTTTTTTTGCGGTACTGGGGATCGAACTCAGGACCCTGCGCTTGCTAGGCAAGCGCTTATTCCACTGAGCTACATCCCCAGCCCCTCCCTTTTTTTCTTTTCTCTTTTCCCTCATCCCAGTCGCTCTTTACTTTTGAGCAGTTTCCTTTTGCAAAGTCTGTCATTCCTCATAATTTTTATTTTCTCTGATCAATGTTTTTTAAACAAAATGTTCTGGAAAATTTTGTGTTTGCACCAGTGGGCTATTTTAAATTTCTTTTTAGAATTTTTTAAGCTATTTCTGAAAAAATAGCAGTATGTTACTATATATTAAATTTTGCTGCCTTTGCACGTTTATTGTTTATTTATTGGTTTTAAAAAATAAATGCTTCTTTTTGACAGTCACTACTTTGGCTAGAAGCACAAAAACATTGATATTTAAATCTGTGCTCATACAGCATGTGATTACATTTGGACTGAGGAAATCTTACAGCCTTCTTCTGATCTCATTCCATATTTCAAGGTTGAAAGAAACTGGCATTCTCCTGATGGCTGGTATTACTTACAGAACCATTCCTTGAGATTTTCAGCTGCACACAGTTTTTCCATTTATTTCTTATTTCTTTGCCCAACAGATTTATCTTTATATTTCACTTCTGATACTACTGATTACCCTGACACACCGATTTTACCCTATGTACAATTTTGAGGCATGGTAGCATGATGTATAACAAAAGATTTATGATTCAACAGTTATGAGCACTAACTTTATATCTAATATTTACTAGCTGTGACATTTGGAGAGACACAACTCTAAAAGCACTCAACATTGTCCATAAATGGGTGAAATAAAAATAATTATTTCATCAGACTGTGTGAGGATTGAATTAGAGAATGTTTTAATATATTAGCTCACCATGCGGCATGTTCTGTTCAATACATTAGCAATGTTCAAATGTGACTGAATTGTAGCCTTTGGTGTTATCATATAGTATCAGTTGTTTTTATTTCCTTGATATTTTATGCAACATCTCTTTCGAGTTCATGTACCTACTAAGGTTGATGTACATAGCCACAAACTACACTGTGTGAAATTCTGGGTAGCATGATTCTCATAGATTAAATATAAATGGCACTGTTTGATCTAGAGCTATGCTGTGGCCCCTGAACCTACTTAGCTTGCAAAAGAATGAAACAAGAATAACCTCAACTCACCTCATATTCTGCTTCCAAGTCATGTACGAGTAACATGACAGTGTTCTTGTTTGTTCAGAAGCCATGTATCTTTCCATGTCAAGGCTCTCTAGATGTAGTTCAAGTAATTTGAAGGTTTTGTGCTTAGGAAAGATAGTTGCCTCCTTAGACCCAATGGATGAAAATGATTGAAATGATTTCAATGTGCCAATTGTATTCTTTTGTGGGTAAAAGTTCTGAGCAGATTGACAGATAAACCATCTCTGGCCAAGCACGTTAGATGTGTTAGGTTAAGTGAGCTTACAGAAAAAATTTTTGACCATATCTGCAAAAATACTCAGGCTGACATCTATTCCTCTTCCGTGTACAGATGCTGCCATGTAAGCAAGGGTGGTCTGAACATAGCTTTTTTAACCTTTTGCTTTATCTATTATTTCCTCGGTATATTTTTAATTATTTGAGTCTGAGTCTCTGACTTCCATTTACCCCTTGCAGACAGGAGGTCCTCATCAAGAAGGCCCAGGATCTGCTAACACTGGGGTTCATTTGGGCACTCCCTGTGTGTGTCCTGGGCTGCCAGAGGTACCAAAGTAGGGGGTACATAATCTGCTACCACCACGGTTTGCATCTGGCCTTACTTGTTCCCTGACCTTCTGGAGGTCACAGACATAGGCAGTCTGTGATCACTGCCTGTGCAGCCCATATCTGGCTCCAGTGCATGCACTGAGCTGCCTGGAGACATGAAATCAGGGGGTCCACAAACTGTTGACCCTGCAATTCGTGTCTGGGTTCTGCCTACTCCCTGAACTGTCTGAGTACACAAGACCACTGATCTTTGATGGCACCACCAGTACAGCCCACTTCTGGGTCATACCCATTACCTGAGCTGCAAGGGGACACTGGATCAGACAGTCTGCCATCAGCTCACATCATAGTTTGCGTCTGAGACCTGGGAGAACTAGGTACATTTCACCATCTGCTGGAAGACCCCACACTAAGCAGCACATCTCAGCAGACACTGAGGGGCAAGCCTGTTTACCGGGAAAACAAGGGACACTAGCAACCTTTGATCAGCTGCCAGAGAAGAGGGAGACTGAGCATTTTTCCTGAGGCATCAAACATGACAAGGTGAAGGACTAAAACAAAATCTCAGAACTCCACCCTACTCAGAACAAGCCAAGGAGATATCAGCATAGGAGAAGTTGGTAAACACACACCTGAAATTGCTGAAATGATTGCAACAGAAGTAAGATAACAGACCATAGAAGAGATCAGATGAGAAATAATCTCTCATATTACATGATAAAAATAATGAAAGAAATTACATGATAATAATAATGAAAGAAATGTTCAGCACATCTAGAAAAGAAATACATAAAAAATAGATGAACATAGGCAACGGATGGCAATGTTACATGAGCAATATAGGAATGAACTAGAACACATGAAACAGAATAAAACAGATTTCCAGGAAATCAAAATTTTGATTGAAAGTTTACAAAACCCACCTGAATGAAGTCAAAGATAAAATTTGAGGTTTGAAGAGAGCATGGCAGCTAGCAATCATGAAAGGAAGGATCTTTTAAAATCAACAAGGATCCAGGAAAAATCAATTCAACAGCTGCAAGATGAGACAAAGAGAAATAATGTCAGACTAATAGGAGTCAATGAATCAGCAGGAGGCAACACAAATGACATAAAAATAATATTTGCAGAAATCATAACAGAAATTTTCTCAAGCATGGAAACAGAACCTGAGATACAAGAAAATGAGGCATATAGAAATCCTACTAGTCATAATCATAATAAAAATACACCCAGACATATAGCAATCAACAACCCAGATCTTCAGCAAAAGAACAGAATATTAAAAGCTGCTAGAGAAAAGGAACAGATTACCCATGAAGGAAAGCCCATCAGAATCATGGCAGACTTCTTAACACAAATCATCCAGTTGAGAAGAGCTTGGAGCAAAGTACTATAGATCCTAAGACAAAAGAGTTTCCAACCAAGATTGATGTAGTCTTCCAAACTATCCTTAAATTTTAATGGAGTAATAAAATATTTCCATCACAAAGAGCAACTGAAAAAATTTCACGAGTGCCCCACCATCCTTACAAAAAGTACTAAAAGATATTTTAGACAGAGAAAAAATTGACTGCAACTTCAAGAACAACAATAGAAAGAACCCCTTAAGCAAAGAAAGCAATTAAACAAGTAGAAATGGGAGGAAACCATCAGGAATTAAGTAACATGACAATGAGAAGCCAACATGTATCAGTTATAATGGTAAATGTAAATGGCCTCAATTCACCAGTCAAAACAGACTGGCAAAGTGGATTAAGAAACAAAATCCAGTGATATGCTGTATACAGGAAAACATTTTACTCAAAAGGCAATCCATAGACTGAAAGGCAAAGGATGGACAACAATTCTCTATGCAACAGGCACCAAGAAAAAAACTATTATAGCTTTATGTGTAGCTATTATATTTGCAGAAAATATAAACCGCAAACCAAGAACAATCAACAGAGGTAAAGAAAGCCACTATATACTTGTTATGGGAAAACTGCGATAGCAGGAGATAACAACCCTAAACCTGTATGCCCCAATATCAGAGCCCCAAACTATATTAGACAAATCTTAACCGATGTGAAAACCCAAGTAATTAACACCACTATTGTAATAGTGGACCTCAAAAACCCTTTGACAGAAAGAGATAGGTCAGCTGGATGAAAAATCAACAAAGAAATAATAGATCTGAACCAAAGCTGTGAACAAATGGACTTAGTAGACGTATATAGAATGCTCCATCTCGCAACATCAGAATACACATTTTCCTCAGCTGCACATGGGACTTTCTCTAAAATAGACCACCTTCTAGCCCATAGAGCATACCTACCTAAATTCAAAAGAATTGAAATTATCCCATGCATATTATCTGACCACAGTGCAATGAAATTGGAAATTAATGACAAAAGGAACTCCAAAAACTCCATAAACACTTGGAAATTAAATAACAACCTCCAGAACAACAAATGCATTACAGAAGAACTTAAAGAAGAAATTTAAAAATACCTACAAACAAATGAAAATGTAGATACTACTTACCAGAATCTGTGGCATGCAATGAAAGCAGTTCTCAGAGTGAAATTTATAGTAGTGAACTCACACATAAGGAAAACAGAAAGAGAAAAAATAAATAACCTAGTGCTGCACTTCAAACTTTTAGAAAAAGAACAAGTCAAGGCTAAAGTCCAAAGAAGGGAGGAGATTATAAAGATCAGGGCAGAAATTAATACACTTTAGATAAAGAAAACACTACAAAAGATAAATGGATCAAAGAGTTGGTTCTTTGAAAGAATAAATAAAATTGATAACCCCTAGCCACTCTTATCAAAAAAGAAAGGGAAAAAACCCTCATATTCATGCAATAAGGAATGAAAATAATCAAATCACTACAGAGCCTACAGAAATTCAAAAGATCATTAATACCTACCTTGAAAATCTTTACTCTGATAGGATAGAAAACTCAGAAGAATTGGATAGATTCCTAGAAATCTATGAATTACCAAAGCCGAATCAAGAAGATATAAAAATCTTGAACAACCCAATATCAATTAATAAGATTGAAAATGTAATTAAAAACTTACTGACAAAGAAAAGCCCAGGCCCTCATGGATATACAGCAGAATTTTACAAGAAATTTAGGGGAGATTTAACACTAACACTCCTCAAACTCTTCAACAAAATTGAAAAGGAAGAAATTCTCCCTAACTCATTTCTGTAGGCAAGTATTATACTGATACCAAAACCAGAGAAAGACCCAATCAAGAAAGAGAACTACAGACCAATCTCCATAATGAATATAGATGCAAAGATATTCATTCAAATATTGGCAAATAGAATGCAGCAAATCATCAAGAAAATCATACATCATAACTAAAAGTTGGATTCATTCTAGGAATGCAGGGATGGTTCAATATTCACAAATCAATTAATGTTATACACGATATCAATAGAGCTAAAGACAAAAAACACATGATCAAACACAGCATCTCAATAGATGCTGAAAAGCTTTTGACAAAGTCCAACATGCGTTCATGATAAAAACCCTACAGAAGATAGGGTTAGATGGTCTTTAACACAACCTGATGAAAGCCATCTGTGACAAACCAACTGTCAACATCATACTAAATGGAAAAAACTGAAAGCTTTTACTTTCAAATCAGGAACAGCACAAGGGTGTCCACTGCCACTACTGTTCAACATAGTTCTGGAAGCATTAGCCAGAGCAATTAGACAAGAGAGAGAAATAAAAGGACTAAGGATATGAATGGAAGAAGTGAAATTATCGCTATTTTCAGGTGACATGATACTATATGGAAGACTCCAAAACTCCACAAGAAAACTCCATGAATTAATTGACAAATTCAGCAATGTTGCTGCACACAAAGTAAGCACCCAAAAATCAACAGCATTCCTATACACAAACAACAAATAGACTGAGAGAGAAATTAAGGAAACCATATGTTTCACAATAGCATCCAAGAAATTGAAATATTTAGGAATCAATCTAACAAAGAAGTAAAAGATCTATTTAATGAAAATTACAGTACTGTGAAAAAGAGATTGAAGAGGATTTCAATAAATGGGAATATATTTCTTGCTCATGGATAGGAAGAACCAACATTGAAAATGGCCATACTACCAAAATTGTTGTACAGATTCAATGCAATTCCCATTAAACTCACAGATTAGCATATCTCACAGATCTAGAGAAAACATTCCTTAAATTCATATTAGCATATCTCACAGATTTAGAGAAAACATTCCTTAAATTCATCTGGAACCAGAAGACATCCCGGATAGCAAAAGCAATTCTGGACAACAAATGCAAGTCAGGTGGAATCAAAATCCCTGACCTGAAAGTATACTAAAAAGCTACTGTAATAAAATCATCCTGCTACAAGCTAAAAAACTGACCAAAGGATCAATGGAACATATTGGAAGATGTAGCCACAACCACAAACACACTCACCCATCTAATCTTTGACAAAGGGACCAAACATACTCAATGGAAGAACAATAGGCTCCTTAAAAAAACGGTGCTGGAAGAATTTGCTTGCCAGCTCCCAAACATTGAAAATAGACCCAAGTCTATCCACTATGCATCAAACTCAAGTCAAAATGGATAACAGATCTCAATACTAAAACAGAAACACTAAATCTATCGAAAGAGAATGTAGGTAAAAATCTTGAGGACATACGAGCAGGCAGAGCTCATGAACAAAAACTAAACCACAGTGGAAATACTTTGAAGAATCAACAACTTGGATCTCATCCTAATGAAAAGTTTTGCACATCTAAGGAAATCACCAGCAGAGTAAAAAGAAAACCCACAAATTGGGAAAAAATTTTAGCTGACTGTCCCTAGGACAAAGGTCTTCTATCTAGAATATATAAAGAATTAAAAAACATCAACCGCTGCAGATTCAAAAACCTAATCCTAAAATGGGCATTTGAGATGAACACACATTTCTCAGATAAAGAAATACAAATGAAAAATCAATATGGAGAAAATGTTCAACATCATTAGTCATTTGAGAAACGCAAATTAAAACATCACTGAGATTTCATCTCACCACAGTACAAATGGCTATCATTAAGAAATCAACCAATGGGCTGGGGATATAGCTCAGTGGAATAAGGGCTTGCCTAGCAAGCGCAGGGTTCCGAGTTCGATCCCCAGTACCGCAAAAAAAAAAAAAAAAAAAAAAATCAACCAATAACAAACACTGGCAAGGCTGTAGAGAAATAGGAACTCTGCTCCACTGCTGGTGGGAATGCAGACTGGTGAAACCAGTTTGGAGATTTCTCACCAAACTAGCTCTAGAGGTCCCATTCAACTCAGCCATTCCACTTCTGAGTATTTTCCCAGAAGATCTGAAAACATATCACAGCAATACATGTGCAGCCATGTTTATAGCAGCACAATGTGTAATTGCTAAATTTTAGAATCAACCCAAATGTCCATCCACTGAGGAATGGATAAAAAAATTGTGGTACTTTTATATAATGTAGTATTACTCAGCTATAAAGATAAATTTGAGGGGTTTACAGATAAATGGTCACAGCTAGAGACCATACTCATAAGTAAAATAATGAAGACTTCCACGTGTAAGCAATGTATTGTATCACTAGTGTAAGAACTTGAAAGTGTGAAAAAATATTAGGAGGTATAACAGACGTTGTGAAATAAAAGGAACATCCTAAAAAATAAAGAGCAACTGAGGTGAGGAAAAAGAGAAAGGAAAGAAAAGGAAATTATATATGTATATACAGGATAAGTAACATAGTTGTACTACTGACGTGTATCGCTTTACTGAAAGGAACAGTTAATGATTAATTATTTGATCAATCTTGCATGTTTCTATTTGTTTCCTAAGAAACCACTTTGAAAATATCAATGTGCAATACAACAACCATTGAAAATTTCCTCCCACTTTGTCTATAAATCTGTATTTCTTTTATTTTTCTCAGCTATTTTGTAAATGGATGTCTGTTTTTTAGTATGTTTTCTGTATTTTATTTTTAAAATAAATTTTTAAAAATTAACTATTATTCTATGTAAAAAGAAATTACCTTCAAGCAATAATATACATTTTATCTCTATATTTTCTTATCTTCATTTACTTATTTGTAAAATGGACTAACATATTCCTTAAAGGGTTACTATGACAATTTCCTAAAGTAACAGTAGTTGTATCTCTAAGTCATTCATTCATTAACTTTTATTTTAGGCTATTTTGGAAAAAAATATATATATACATATTTGTGAGTGGTATAAATTCTATATAATTTAGTAAGATCAAGATAAAATTATTTCCTAAACTACAAGCTACTAAATATGAACTACAAGCTACTAAATATGCAAATAAAATTATTTGCACCCTAATTCAATCTTACATTACATGGATCCATCATTTGTAAAGTAGATACATACAAAGACTATAATTTATAAATACATTTTAACTGACACAGAAAATCATGAAATGTACATATTAGAATCATGCAATGGTAGAATATACTGTGCCACTTTAAATCAATTAAACACCAAATTCTTCAATATTTATTGTTTCTCTAAGGTAAAAAAAAAAACTCAGGATCTTTCCGCCTTTGGGAACTATGCAGTTTTAATATGTATACAGGGCTATATTATAATGGAAATAACAAATTTTGATCGTGTACACAGTCATACAATTTTATGTTTCTTCAATTATAAGAAGTCTTACTGTTTGTCAAAAAATAGTAACTTTAACTCACTGTGTCCAGATATTTTTGTGTTGGAATTTACTTTGGAGGGTATTCCCCAACATAGGTTTGATGAACGATTACTACAATGTCAATATTTTCTCATAGAAAGTTGATGACATTCTCCTCAGGATATATTTCCCTCCTTTTAACTTTTGTAAAAAGATAAAAAATGAAAGATTTTCCCATATAGTGGAAAAATAATTTTTGTTTATAAAAAAAGCATTTTCAATATTGACACTATAGTGAGTGATGTGTTGGGAAAGGAATTTAAGTGGCTGTGTGAAACCTTCTCCGTATCGCACACCTCCGTTTTACCCCACACCACGGTGCTGTGAGGGAGGAGGGAAGCTATGGCATTTATGAAGTGTCCGCTAAGTTTGGGTTCACTATGAGTTTGGAGTAAATCATCACATTTTGAGGCCCTCTGATTAACCCGGTCACATATGTTGACATTATTTCTCTTTTACCTGTCAGATTTGCGATTCAAGAAGTACAAAGAGTGGTGACACAAGTTTGGAACCTGGTCTGTTAAACATAAAATTTATCAATGTGGAAATTTCTCTCATTTTTTAGTCTCTTGACACCTTTGATTTTTCTGCTTTTATAACATTTGATAAAGTTCAAAATATAATGTTATTTAATAATGGGCAACTATGTGATTTATAAAACACTGAATTTCTCAGCAGCTCACCTTCAATTGCCTTTGGTGTTTGATAGAATTTTAGTGTAGCAGATCAGTAGCGTTGTATATTTATATTTTGTTTGCAGGTTCATTCTATATGGACACAGTTCTTTTTATTCGATACTTCAAACATTTAAGAGAGAAAATTACTGCTGTTCTCATATGTAAGAAAAGTGATATTCAAAGAGGAATGTGTGATTGATACTGACCTTCCTGCCCAGTGGCAGCACAGTAATTCCCCACAGAAGCTCCCACACCATCCTGAGTAGATAATTTTATAACTCATTAGGAATATTATTCCAACAAAAATGCATTATGTGAGCACATTTAACCTTTAGTAACCTCGGAAGTAAAAATCCTCTAACATTATCATTCTCTTCATTGCTTTTAGTATTGTGATCATTTTAGTGACTTCTGGGTATTGGCACAATGATCTAAAGTAGGTCAGATGAGGGGCCTTGTGAGTATCAAATGTAAAAGCATTGTAGATGGACTTTTTCAGAGTTTTCTTTCACAACATCAGGACATAATGAATATTATCATTAGTTCTTCTGAGACTAAGTGACCCTCGTATAAAGATCAGTCAGAATATTCAATTTTATTTTGTTATCTGATGGGAACTCAGTATGTGTAAATGTGTGTACCACATAAGCTGCATGAAAAACAGTTGCTATGTAAAACCCTTGTTTTAGATAGGGTTTAGTATAAGCTATGAACCAATTTATCTGTCAAATACAAATGTTTTTCCTAGTCATCATAACGGCAACATTTGAGATCTATCAGAAGTTTTAAATTACAAATAACTATTTATTGATTACTATAACTGGAGAAAACATATATAATTTACAAACATCATATTGGCATATTTATTTGGAAAGTGGGTTAAGTACCTCACTGATTTCTTTAAGAACATAAGATTTTTTCTGTTTTCTTAATGTGTGTGTGAATGTATTTCCTATCATTGTCAGAAAGATGGCTGCATCATCTTTTTTTTAATTTTAAAGAGAATTGAAAAAAACAAGTAAATAGCAAAAGGCCAACAACATAGACATAAATAAAATAAAGCAAAAAAATGATATGGGTTTTAGAACAAAATGATAAGGATTAGCTGTGGCTGTTATATTGCATATTTTAACTTCATCAAAGTTGGTCAGATCACCAGAAATAAGAATGCAGGATTAATCAAACCATTAAAGAGAATAAAAAGCAAAAACAAAAAGTTCAGAGTTGGACCAAATACTATGATAGAAATTTTAAAAAATAGGTGTTATGTTCCAGATTGTTTTCTTCAGATTAGTTGTTCAGATTACCAGATATAAGCATGCAAAATTTGTGAAAAATATAAATAAATAAATACATACATAAATAAAGCATTAACTGTTTCTTTCAATAAACCATTAGACATCAGCAGTACAGTTATCCCAGCTTGTGTGTGTGTGTGTGTGTGTGTGTATATATATATATATAATAGTATACATATGTGTGTACATATCATGGTGTGTGTGGGGGGGTGTGTGTGGGTGTGTGTATCGTGGTATGTATATATCAATATATACATATAGGATATATATATCCCTTTCCTTCTTTTTTTCCTTTTCTCCTTTCCCTGTGTCCTCTTTGGAGAAATTCCTTTCTCTTTCCCAACACCTATTGTATATTTTGGGTTCCACTTACTCTTTCAGGTTCTTACACTAGGAAGAGAACATGCTGTGTACACATGTGGGTCTGGTTTATTTCTCTTATGAGTATGGTCTCTATCTGCATCCATTTACCTGGAAAGGCCTCGAGTTTATCTTTTTTTTGTAGCTGAGTAATACTCTATTGTATAAAAGTGTCTCGTAATCATAGGAAATATGCTAAGTGACAGGGAAGACAAGGTATCCTTACACTTTGCAGTGTTTATTAATGAGGAAAATCATCGTTACTTCTTAAGAAATTCACCTTTTCAAAGATATACTCATGTATTTCTCACTTACCCCTACTCTTTTGGCTCTGGCATAGCGTGTCATAACTCCGATCTTCAGACTTTGCGTTTAGAGCAGTCTGCCAAGATGGGAGAACTAAGAGAAGTAAGATCATTGGAGAAGAGGCCATCACTGGGGGTCAAAGTATTTCAGAACTGGTTGCACAATTAAATTTAGGAGTAAACTCATTTCATGTGGAATACACTAGGATTTTTTTTACAAACAAGTGCAGAAGAGTATACAAAATTTTTAAAAAATTGTTCATCTTTTATGCATCAAATTTATGTCTAGATAATATATAAATGATTTCTGAAAATAAGATGTGGGTTTCAGATTGGGTGATTTTAAGTATAACACTTATAACATTTAAGTACATGTCGCTGTGTGTGTGTGCACCGGGTACATTATAGGTGATTGTGTATTCTTTCAAATCATTTTCTCCACCCTTCAAAGGCAGAAGGTACACTGAGCTTTCCCAGGAACATGACAGCCTCCCCCTCTGCGGAACACTTGCCATGTCCCTTGCTTTGGTATGAAACACGGATTCTAAAGTGACCCACACCTGTCTTTAACAGATGCATAGGACACACCTGTTTGCAGCAGCAGTTTTTTACTTTTTTCTCTTCCACAGTAACGTTAAATCCCCAATAGGGAATGGGTGTCTGATATGCCTGAGATGCTGAGAGCAAGAGCAAACTCACCGAGGGCCCACAGCGAGACAATACATAACCATATGCACTGCACTGTTGGGATCATTTGGCACCACAGCCTTAGCTAACAGCATCTGGCAAAATATGTGTACGAGAAACTTTAAGTGAAACTGATCCTAACATATTTTGTGAATTATTAAATATGTTGAAATTTATTGCTACCTCAAATTTTCTTAGTCATAGCAAATATCATGTATGTATGAGATTAAGCAAATATTTGAATTAATTTAGAAGAAAATAAAGTTTTTGTTTGTATCAGTCATAGATATATATTCTTCTGAATCCCTTAGCTGATTTCATTTTTAATTATTAGATTTTATTTACTAGATAGTGTATATATGTCAAAATTCAATATATTTTACCTATATTACTTAAATTTTACTAATAGGATTTATATAAAATTTTAATTTAAAAATTTTCCAATTCATTAACATTAAAAAAATTTTAATACTAACAGGAAGATAGTCTGGTTGAAGGCTCAACATCGTGGTGAGTATATTTCATAAATGCAAGGCTTTTTGGTACGCAGTCATTTTAAGATGCTTATTGCAAAGTGCTCTAGGGTTTTCCATTTTGTCACAAGACATGAAATATTTCAATATGGATTATATTTTCCTGACATATTTCAAGAAAAATAAGGGTCTATGAAAAGTTCAACAAAATAAATGTATAAGACAGAAATTGGAGATCCATAAAGTAAACATAGTCTGGTCCATTAATGATAATCTGAAAAACTACAAGTGTTTTAACTGTCAGAGGCGATGATAGAAATACGTAGTACATTATCTGAACACTGTTATACTTAAATGAAAAATAAATAACAGAAAACAAGCATATTTATGCACCTACCACAGGTCAAATAATAAATTAAACATTTATTTTCATGTCTTATTTGTTATTCACAATAATTATGACAATTATTCTCACACACAAATATATACTGCTTAAAATACATATTATTATGTTACAACCATAATAAGATGTCAGTTGATTTGAGTACAAGTAGCCTGTAGTTATGGTTATTATTACCAAGGTTTCACAGCAGCACAAAAAAAGTAAGGATAGTAAGATTAGGGTCACTTATTTAATGTAATACATAAGTAAATGAAAACTTCAGCATTTTAACACAAATTGAATGCTTTTGTAGAATTTACAATTTTATAAATTATGCTACCAATAAATTGCATTCAGGAATTGTTCATCAGGAAAATGAGATAAAAGTATGAAAAAGAAAATTGATTTTCCCTATTGTTCAGTTAGATTTGTGTACATGTAATATTGGTATACATTATAAATATTCTTAAATTTCAATAATTCATGTTCAAAGACAAGGAAATCACACACCACTTACTAAGAAAATAGTAATACAACATATATTCAAAATTTAAGGCTCCTTATAAAAATTTATATGCTAACAATGAACTCAATCCTTTGACTCTGAGGACGTAAGTAAATTTCAAAATTCTATTTGTTTATCAAGCAACTGTACCATTTTGTTACTACATAGTCTCCTGATCTACAAATTTATGCATTTGACATGCATCATATATATATATAATTTTCATTATACATATACTTTCTTATTTTGTTTTGTTATATTTGTAATTGTCCTTTTTAAAATGTCTCCAGTGCATATGTCACACCTGGCCTCCATTAATGTGGACTTTATCATTAAAGTCATCAAATGGATTTCTTTCAGGGATCTTTTTTCAGTATTTTTGATGTATCTTAACTGAGTACAATTTTTTAATAAATTTTTACATTTATACATGAGAAAAAAGAATTTCATCACTCATTAAATGATCTCCTAATTCAATCAGAGCTCTCACAATTTCTTTTATGGAGGAAATAAAATATTAAGGCGAAGGTTTGTATTCATTCACTATGCAGCTTATCTATGTGAATTAAAATACATTCTGAGCACATTTCTCATATTATAATGTTGAACAATTTTCATTGTTATTTAAATAGTGTAGAGGACACCGGGACTATAATGTATCAAACCATAAGCCTTTTCATGTGTATTTAATTTGATTGTTTTATATAAAAACACGATTTTGATGATAATCTTCAAATTCATTGGCTATATATATTCAACACATGTGTCAGTTCTTTTGTTGTTGTTGTTTTGGTGCATTTTTAATTTCCTACAAATGGAATTACAAGATCCATGGCTGGAAGGAGTCTTGTGCTTGTTAAGCGATTAAAATACACATTAACATTTATGTTATTTAGGGATACTTAGTCACTCATTTTTACTAAAGATACTATGCTTCTAAGTTCAGGGTATATACGATGTGAAGTATTAAAACTGTAATAATAAAGCTAGATCAATATAAAAGTTAGATAATGAATCAGGTGCTAGAATTTGTATAAATTTGGATACTTTTAGTGAAAATTAAGTAGCACTTATATGGCAAGTTTTCCCTACTTGCAAAAGAAGGGCAAAACATGATCCTTTACTTAAATAAAAATGTTCTCTTTTTAAATTCTTTTTAATTTTTGAGCATAGTCATATAGATCAAACTATAAGATAATATATTTTGTCATATCTTAATTCTAAATGTATGTTTCATGTTTGTGTAACATTTTCTTAATTTTAAATAACAAGAGATATATTTAAAATACTTTATATATTAACATAAAAAATAAAAGCAAGAAATAATAAAAACATTTTAATTCATTCTAATATTCAGTTACTTATTTTTCTGTATTTGAACTTCTGATTTGTAACTAATAACTATTATGTAATAATTTATGTTGTTTTAATCAGTCATTTGGTATTCCAAAAGTTAACATTGCTTCAAAATAATTTTGCCAAGTATTGTGAGGAAAACTGAGTGTTGTGTGTATGTCTGTTATTTCTTGATGTATTGTCTGTTTTTTTTTTTTTTTTTGAAACAAGGTTTCACTGTGTAGTTTAGGCTGGCGCTGTATTCTCGGTGAGTCTCTTGTCTCAGTCTCTTGATTGCTTGGATTACACACATTCGCCATCATAGCTATCTCTGCAGATGGCCCTGTTCTTTTCTACTGTTGCTGGTCTTTTACAGTTATGTATCGTCAAAAAACCATAGAATTAAACAGTGTCGTACATGTTTGTGACACATTTGAGTCATCATGTAATGAAATATTTGACAAGTGGTCCGTAAACGTTAACAAAATATTGGATATCTGACCAAAATGTACTACATTCTAATTATCTTAGATAGTAATACAACACAGAACAAAGGACAACTCGCACAGAAAACATATTAGTGCCTGGATGCTAGAATAAAAATAACTGAATGGCAGCTTGGTAAACCTTATGAGAAGGAAGGCAGGTACATGAAGGGGAGCAAGGCCGAGGTAAATTGATCATCTCAAATGTGAAGATAATCCTATTGAAAATATATCAAATAAATAATTATAAATCAATTAAGTTTATATTAGAAGGCACATGATTAATATCCACTTATGTTAGTTACCTTAAAAATATGCCACTTAATATTAAAATGGTAACAGAAGTGCTTTTCCTTCTCTATGTAGTAGTATTTAAAAACTTTGAAACAAATTTTAAATTAATTTTATTGGTACATTTTTGACAAAATAATTGCATGCATCATGGGGAATTTGTAACTGTCCATAATGTATCTTAATTCTTTTTCTCATTTCCCTTCTTTCCTTCAACCCTTCCTCCCCTCCCCACTTACAAAGCTTTCATTCTGTTGTTTTGCATCCATTCACTGTTACCTGTACCCCTTCTTCCCTTCCCTCCTCCCCTCCCTAGTTCCCCTTCCTGTTTGAACATTTCCTTCCTACTTCTCATCAGTCCTCCATGCTGGTACTTAGTTACCCTTTGCATTTCTCACACAAGAGAAAAATCTCATATTTAAACATGTGGGTCTGGTTTATTTCACTTAAAATTATGTCCTTAAAGTAAAATTATGTGCCCTTTATAGGAGAGTAGTATTCCAGTATATAACTTTTTTTTCTTTATCCATTCATCAATTGATGGGCATATAGGCTTTTCCCAAGATTTAACTATCTTTGTGCTTCTATAAACATGAGTGTGTATATATCACTGTGGTGTGATGTTTTTAACTCTTTCCAAGGAGCTGGGGATCTAGCTCAGTGGCACAAGTGTCTGCTTGGCAAGCGCAAGGTGCTGAGTTCAATTTCTGGCACTGCATAGAAAAAAATTTTAAAAATTAAAAAAAGAGAACTCTTTCTGGAAGAAAATTGGAAGGGGAATAACTGGACCAAATGGAACCTCTAGTTATAGGGTTTTGAAATCACTTTTATACTGCTTTATATAGTTTTTATACCAATTTACTCTCCCATCAGCAGTGAAGGGTTTTTTTCTCCATAGCCTCACCAGCATTTGTCATTGCTTTATTTCTTGCCAATTGTCATTCTTTCTGGAGTGAGATGAAAACTCAATGTTATATTAATTTGCATTACTTGAATGACCAGTAGAGCTGAAAATTTTTAATGTATTTATTGGTTGTTTGTATTCTTCATCTGAAAAGGTCTATTCATTCCAATGCCCTCTTTTTTTTTTTTTGGCGGTGCTGGGGACCAAACTCAGGACCTTGTGCTTGTCAGGCAGGCACCTATTCCACTGAGCTATATCCCCAGCCCCCCAATGCCCATTTTTTCATTGGGTCTTTAAAGTTGGAGAGTTTTTTTTTTTTTAGTTTTTATATATTCTGTTATTCGTTTGTTCTTCGAGGAATAGCTGGCAAAAGATTCATCCTATTGTGTGGGTTCTTTTTTAACTCTTTTGGTGGAATATTAGATCTTTATTTCAATCTGATAAAAGTCATCTATGACAAATCAACAGCCGACGTCACGCTAAGTGTTCAAAACCTGAGAGCGTTCACTCCGAGATCAGGAAGGAGGGTGCCCTCTGTCATCATTCCTATCCGGTACAGTTCTGAGAACATTAGCTAGAGCAAGTGTACAAGATAAAGCATGAAAATCAATAAAGACAGGGAAGAAAAACTTAAATTAGCATTACCTACCAAGGACATGATACTGCATATGGGAGACCCCAAGAACACTACCATAGACTCCTCTATTTAATAACCAAATTCTGAAGCATAGGAAGATATAAAATCGACACCCACTAATCAATAGCTTTCCTGTACATGAAGAACAAACTCACTGAGAGAAATTAGAGGAATAACACCTTTCACAAAAGCATAAAAAACGAAATGCTTAAGCATCATAAGAATCACTCTAAGAAAAGGACCTTTACATTAGAAATGATAGTACTGTGAAAAAAAGAGATCAAAAGGACAACAGAAAATGGAACAATATCCCTAGTTCTTGGGTAAGCAGACCCAGTGTCATAACATGGCCATACTTCTACTACTCTCACACACATTTAATTCAATCCTGACCAAAATATCAATAGCATACCCACAGAACTAGACTAAACAATCCTAAAATTCATAACAAACCTGAAGAGATCTACATAGTAAAAGCAATTCTGGGCAGCGATAGCAAGGCGGGGGGTATCACAATCCCTGACTTGAAATTATACTGCAAACCTACTGTGATAAAATCCGCATGAAACTGGCAAACAACCAGACCCAAGGGAACGGAACAGAAGATTCATAAACAGCTCCAAACATACTCAGCTATCTTATCATTGACAAAAGATCTAAAATTGTCACTGGAAGAAGGATACCTTCTTTAATAAATGGTGCTGGAAAAACTGGCTTTCCAAAGATTAAAGATAGAGCCATATCTCTCACCATCTGCTACACTAAATTTGAGATGAATTAAAGATATAAATATAAAAACAAAACCACTAAATCTGCGGGAAAGTAGAATGCATAGAACTCTTGAGGACATGGATGCATTCAAGGATCTTAGGAACAAAATTTTGATCACACAGGAAATGTTACAAAGTATCAACAACTGGGATCGTGTCATATTAGAAAGATTTTGCACAGCAAAAAAACTACTGACAGTGAACAGACTTTATATATCTTCTGCAGGACACGTTGGTAATCAAGGACAATTAATTACTGTTTTAGAAAAATCATTGTTTTATGTTCTTATTTTGGTTTCTGATCTTGTTCATGCAGGACTTGTTTAGTCCATATACTAAACCTAGAATTATCTGTGAAGTCTTTCTAAAATCCAAATCAGAGTTAGAAAATTTATCTTCTATACTTAGAGAAAATTTATCCCTGTACAAAGAAAAAAGTAGCACTTGTGTGCATCATATATTTTATGATGAAAGCTAAATATAAATTGCTACTTTGAGCAACTACAGCATTTAATATTGTTACAAATTTTTCAAAATGCAATTTAAGTTTATATATACACATATACACACACACATTTATAGTGTGGATTCATTTATTTTTCCATGGAGACAATCATAAAATGAAATTATTACCAATATGAAAGTAACTTACAGCATTTTGCAGAAGACAGTGAGTTCCTTGTACCATTTAATTATTTCAAAAATAAACACTTTTTAATTATTTTTGTAGTTTTTATTACTAAATAAGAATATGCAATTTTTATTTCTCTCTTTATGGCACAGAAAGAATTAGAAAATTATTTCTTGAAATGAGCTAGACATAATTAGGATGCTGCTAATTATATTTATTATAATGCCTACTAATCAAGGATCCTCTAATGCTCACTAAGTTCATATAGAAGGTTAATGGCAAAAGAAATTAATTCAATTTATTTCCTAATTCAAATTGAAAACCCATAGGAAGTTTTCCTGTCCTCTGTTGATTGATGAAGCAAATGTTCTAGTAATAATTCCTATAGCATATTAATGATACAATGAATTTAGAGCATTTTATGCTGTCTCAAAATTGTGTCTATAAAGTCCTTGTGTTTAGCAATCATTAGCGTTTTAAAATCAAAATATTTAAATTCTAATCACATTCATAGAGAGCATTCTATTAAAACAGAGTCCTTCAGTTTCCTTGAAAATGTATAGGACAAAGTCAGAATGACATGGGGTTGGTCTGTTTTCTGCTTACTTCTGCTATAAAGATTTCAAATTAAACCTGATATTCAAAGAGAATTTGAATCAAATTCTCTTTATTATTATTTTCTGTCTTACTTTTCACACTAAATATTTGAAGAAGTCTATATATTGTAACAAGGAGGTTACTTTCCCTTAAAATTAATGCTCAGGAAAAAGAGATACTTTTGCATCCATACTAATTCCATAAAACCATGTTGACCATTCTTATTTAGTTATTCATTTTTTATGTGACTAAATTTCAAGAAGATCCACTCTTAATGACTCTTGTCTCTCCCTTCAGACGCTTGGAGAAATTTTTTTTTTGTCTTTTTGAGACAGGGTCTCACTATGTAGTTCAGGCTGGTCTTGAGCTCAGTTTGTAGCCCAGGCTGTTCATCAACTCCCAACTATCCTCCTGCACCAGTCTCCTGAGCGCTGGGATTACAGGCATGAGCCACCACACTTGGCTGGAGAAATTTTATTTACTAGAGAATCTTTGCTTTAGTTACAGGACTGACAAATCCTAAGTAGCATTATGTTTTCATATTTGTTTTAACTAACTAAATATGTATCACTTAGGCTGTCATTTTACAAGTAAGGTGCAAGTTTTTATTTCTCCCATTAATATCTTGAGGACCATGCACAAATCCTAGGCAATACTGCCATTGCATTATTATTATTATATAATGGAGATATTATAAATGCTTTAATATTAATATGCCTTAATATTTTGAATGTCAAGTATTGACAGATTTAAAAATAATCTGATAATTCATGGCACATGAACTAAAATAGTAACCAAATTAAATGAAAGCCCAACATTTTGAGTAAGCCAGCATTACGAGTACCATGGATACAAAATTATATGAGGTTGTACTACTGGTTTAAGGGAATGAGTGCGACATATGCTCAAAGTCTAACGCAGGAAAGGGATATTTTAGTTTTACATTGCTGTGTAAAAAATTACCACAAACACACTTCCATCTCCCCCCACACACACCTTTGATGGTCCACCCCACACACACACCTTTGATGTGAAATATCTGTAGGTCAGAACTGTAGACATAACCTTGATGGGATCTTAGTTTGATCTGTTTAACACAAAACTGCAATCCAGATGTTGGCTGGATTGGATTCATGTCTAGAGGCTCTGGGGACGATCTAGTTTCACAGCAACTCAGACTGTGGGGACATTTTAATTCCTGGCAGTTATAAAACTGAGATCTGTATTTTCTTATTGACTGAGAGCTGGCCACTATTTTTTGTTCCTAGATGCTACATAAATTTCTTGTGGTATCTTCAATGTTTAAATGCAGCAATTGATGATTTCACATATGTCAAATCTCATGCATACTCTGACTCTGACTTTAGAAAGAACTCAGCCAGTTTTAGCAGAAGTAATTATAACAACCACACCCCACATAATCTTTTTTCCTTAATTTCAACTCTTGTGTAAATTGCTATGTTGCAGCAGTGAGTGAAATCCATGGCACATGCAATCTAGCAGGCCCTGGCGCTTGCCTACACTAGGAAGAAGGTACCTTAGACTTCTTTCTACCAAATGAAATGGAAGCTATGTGATAGAATGGAATATGCAAATTCTGCGTTCATAAAACTGCCATTTTCAAATGTGCAATATTGAAAGCTGTGTAATTTAGACACACACCATCACTGAACTTCATATTTTTTTCATTACACCATTTTTATAATAAATTGTTTTTGTTTTGCTGTGAGATTTTACTGTCATATAAAATGTTACATTGACTCAACTTACGGATTTAATTCATATGTATCTATATTTAGCATGGACTTTGATGTTTAAGTCACAAAAAATGATTAAAATTCTCTTTCCAAAATACATGTACCATGAATGCAGGAGGAACACTGAGAGGACCAGTGGTTCAGGCTGCCTGCCGCGTCTAAGTCACAGCGCATGACCAACTGCTTGTCAGTTCTGACTCCGAATATAACTCAGGGGTACAGTGAGGAGTATTGTTCAGAGTAAGTTACAAAATACTTCTTTAGTTGCGTGAGGGAGAGAACTCATGGGAAGGGGATGGGAAGGAACATTTAAAAAGTGATCAGGAAAACTGACAAGCGAAGTGCAATAGAAGCCAAGGAAAACACGTGCTACGGGCATGACAGTGACATGGAAAGGATAAAGATGAACAGGAGTCAGGAAAATCAAGTACTAATAGGAAGGACAAAAGGAATTTATGGAAATTTTAATCCTTGCAAAAGCTGGCATTTAAATCAATATAGGGCAGTGAAAGTGTTTTGGAGAAAGGGAAAAATTGCTGTGAAGGTAGAAAACACACAGTACTTGACAGTACAAGGGCCTTGAAAAATGAAGTACATGGAGATATTTATCAATGTAGGTAGAAGAAATGCAGATGTTTAGAACAGTGCAAGTGCGCAGCACATTGACTTCAAATAGTGGCTGGGAAGGTCCACAGAGCCCTCGGCCGGGAGGCCACCACGGTGATGAGAGAAGCTGAACGGGTTGTGAAGAAGACTGGCAGCCTCGGATTTCACATACTGGAGGATGGTTCCTGGGCTTAGAAAACATTTCATCTGACATTATTTTGAGTTACAAAACATGTACAACTCCACTGTAGAAATACACAGATGATTAGTAGTCCCAAAGCTTTATGACAACAACCTAAATCTGCCTTGTAGATAAAGATACTTCAGTATGAATAATAAGTAAAAAAAAAAAAAAAAACCTTGGAGTTACCCCAACCCCAGCAAGCATCCTTATCTATCCTGTTGTTTAGCAGTTAGGAATCCTTGGGCGAACAGTGTCTTAATGCAAGTGGTGATTGCTGAGTGACTCAGCAGGAAGCCAAGATGCTTACTTTGTACACATCCCGAGTCTGTGAAAGAGGAGGGCATGGAGACTGCGTGAGACGTACACGCCCCTCGGTGGGGGTAGGCGGTTTACCATGTAAGGGAAGGAGAGAGGCTGCTTACCGCCAGTCCTTTTTCTCTTGTGGTTTTTGCTGTGTTCTGCCACCATGAACGTTTGCCCTCTGCCACGTGCCACTCTGCTGCCACTGAGCCAGCAAGGAATGGATTGAAATCTCCAGAAACTGTAAGCTAAATAAACCTCTCCTTCCTGAATTTTGGGCTTTGGGTATTTTGTCTCAGCAACGAGAGACAAGTAACTAAGACAGTGATCTTTATGTCCTCGTTGGTGGGACACACTAGAACTCTGAATCTAGGTGAAAACAGAACAGCAGGACGTGTTACTGAAAGAAAAGCTCCACTTGTATAAACTATCGCTTCTAAAACCATGAGCGTTAGTTACTTCTCAAGTCTCATTTGTTTCCATAGCTCAAGGTCATGTTGCGATATAATTTATTTGGGTTTTACTAGTATACTCATTAATGTTTTTTATGTACAATCTTTTTGATTTCCTGTGGATTACATAGATTCATGCCTTTAAAAATATCAAAATGAAATTGATTCTATTCTACTACTCCAGAGATTTACATGAACTTCAGTGTTAGGTTTTCTGAATGACTGATGTAAAATCAGATTTGTGAAAGATCAAGCTATTGCTAAATATTAATAGAACTGGTATGATTGTGAAGCAAATGTAATATGACTCTGATTCAAAAGTGCCCCACAAAGGTTACAGTAGGGTTTTTATAGCTGGTAGAATTTAATGAGATTTATATTTTATTAAAAAGAAAAAATTTCAAATTTTTCTTAATGTTCTAGAAACAAACATGTATTTAGAAATCTCCCCTTGCTGTTTAAGATCTCAAAAAAACTACACAATGAGTAAATATTAAATTTAAGGGAGTCTGTAATAATTTTTCACCTTTGCTTTGCTGATACAAAGGAATGTTGACCTGTAGATGTCCCCTCAAACCCTCAGGCAGTCATAGGGTGGGCTTCTAGAGTTATTGAGTGATTAATGGTCAAAGGCTGGGATTATAGGTGTGAGTGCTACACCAAGCAGCCTGCATACACTATGAGGGAGGGGAAGACCCTTGGTCTCTGCTGATCCTTCTGATTTGTTCTGGCTGCCTTCGCTATGTTCCTTCACCATGAACTGTTGTCCTCTGCCATGTGCCACTCTGTCTTGGATTCAACTGAGAATGGACTGAATCCTCTACAAACTGTGAGCTAAATAAACTTTCCCTTCCTTAATTCTGGATGTAAAGTATTTTGTCTCAACAATGAGATAAAAGTAACCAACACACTCCCCTTGCTGTTTAAGGTTTTAACAGGACTACAGAACGAGCAAATACTAAATTTAAAGGCATCTGGAGTAATTTTTTCACTTTTGCTTTGCTGGTACAAAGGAATGTTGATGCATATATGTTTTCATTAATAGCATGAATTTTCTTTAGACAAGGACAAAATTGTTCATAGTCATTGAATGCTTTAACAACTCATAGTAATGAGGCAGAGGTAAACTGAAAACTCTTCCAAGGAAAAAGATACAAAAGCCAAACATTAGAGTTTAAAGAAAAATATAAAACAGAAAAACAACAACAAAAAAAACCCCACAGATCTATTTAAAATAATTTTAATGCGAAACCAGGCATCGATGTTCATTCTTTTTTTTTTTTTTTTTTTTTTGTATTACTTGAGTGTGAAACCCAGGCTTTTGCACAGAGCTGTGTCCCCAGATCTCTCTATTGTTTTTATTTGGAGACAAGGTCTTACTAAGTTGCTAAGTTCCTTAGGCTGGGCTCAAGCTCATCATTCCCTCTGCTCGGGCTTCCAAAGTGTTAGTGCTTCAGACCTGTGACGCCAAGCATAACTCAGTCTTACACAAATTTACACATTTTTGAACACCATCTCCTTGTGTGTGTGTGTGTGTGTGTGTGTGTGTGTGTGTGTGTGTTGAGGACTGAACCCAGGGACTCACACATGCTAAGCTAGCACTGTACCTCTGAGCCATGTTCCTATCCTTTAGACAACAACTCTTAATGTGGCATTTCACCCTCTTTGGTAGAGTATCAGTGACCAACATTTTCACCTTTCTACAGCTTTTTTTCTAGTAAAGGAGAGTGACAGTAAGAAAGAAAAAATATGTTGGATACTGAATGATACTATTGTGGAGAAAAGAGGGAATCAAAGGGACACTGGAAAGTGATATATTTGAAAGAAACATGATTTTAAGTAGGATTATCATCACTAGCAAAATCCTCACTGGTGATATTAGAGAAAAGTGGAAGAGGTGAGGCCGTGAGCCATGTATCCAATGGAAGACAGAATATTTATATTTCATATTTTTATATTCTCAGTATCAACATGAAGAAATCTCTAATAGTGTCAATAGTTCCTTTAATATCAGTTGCTCCAACTATAATGTTTAGATGAAATATGCAATCTCATTCAGGTGTTCTTTGCTGTTGCTGTTATCTGGTGTACTTGCAGTAATTCTGTCTAACACATGATGGGCTTTATGTACATTCTCATGAGTGAATAAATATTACCCTTGACATAGGTCAATTTACGAATGAGCCATTGCATTTACTCAATGAAAATATCTTTCTTAGCAATGCTAGTTACTGCAACTGAGAGATGTACCACAAGTTGCAGGCTAGCACACATTCACCTTTCATCACATTCCTTGGGCAGTGTTTCTATTTGTGGCCATGCCCTGTTTCATTTCTTTAATCCCCTTCTAAGCTGCCAAAATATGATTTATGCTCATTCTCAATGGAATTCTTTCATTTTCTCACTAATGTTTGAAGGCAACAAGAAATATTTGTATAAATTCTAATCTTCACTTTGCCGATCCTCCACCTACAAACATCACCATTAATCTCTTCACTACAGCAAATTACCGTACTGAACAGTTGTAACTGCTACTCCTGTGAAGCGACACCACGTATTTCACGTGTCATTCTTCACCCAAACACTAAAGCCACACACATTAACATCAAATTGCCTTTAGCATTGTTAATTAGAAGGTCAATTTTGATGTTAGAATAGACAGTATTTGAAACACCCCTTTTTAAATTCTTGCTGTCACCATGCTCTCCTGATGTATTTCCTACATCACATCTTATTCTTCTGTCTGCCTCTTCATTACCATTTCTGAATAACTTAGTCTTTACTGAATGTCTCTGTTTTACTATTTTGTACATCCTCATGTCTAAATCTCACCTAAAAGCTAGTGGTGCCTATGGGAAGACAGCAGTGTGGATCTCTCCTATTATTCTCAGGCTTCTACGGAGTTTGCAAGCAGCGTCTGTGCTTGATGTTCAGCACGCTGCTTGGTCTTGTGAGCAGCAAATTTCACGTTTTGTCTTAGCATCACACCACGAAACTTAATCTGCAGTAAACGACTACTCTATATGTGTGGTTCCTCTTCCCAAAATACTGGTCATCCTCAGCTCTTCTCTTTCTCTTCTATTCCCCAACAAGGCCATCACTACATATTGGTGCCATTGCATTAAAAATATTTAAGCAGCCACCATTTCTGAAGGGGATTATTGCAGTAGCCTCTTCAGCTTACTCTAAATCTGTACCTATTTCCTTGCAGCTCTTCCTAGCCAGTCAGCTTTTTAATGAGACCTTAAATAATATTATATCATGTCAAATTTCTACAGTAACTTCCCACTTTACATGTCAAAGTCTGCACTGACATAGTTGAATGCTGTAACTGTTAAGGGAAACAAGACACTACGTCATGTATTTTCTGTCTTCCATTGTCTCTGTATCTTGTCATTTTCTCCTTAGAACATCTGAATTTGTAGTTTTTCTATGAAATTATAGAAGAGCTTATCGTCCAGATTCTTTGTTAAACTTTGCCTTTGAAAACAGGCTATCTTTCCAGATAAATAGACAATTCACTGCCTTATGTCTTTTGGATCTGCCACCAAATGCCGCCTGCGCAGTAACACCTCTCTTACCTTGGCGCATAATGGCCTGGACCTTGTTTTTCAGTACACATCAACATAGGGTGAGGCATATATTTGATCTTAGATATTTAATACCTCAAAATACATCATTAATTCCTTTATTGGTTATCTTCCACCCTTTGAATAGAAAGTAAAAGGGTTGTCATGTTTTAATAAACGTGACATGACATGACATATTTCCTGATGTCATTTCTTGCATGTAAACTACAAAGAGGTACACAGAAATATTTGCTAGCATAATGAATCTGCCAGATATTGTCAAATTGTGTTCCCAAGTAGTTATTCAATATTCAAACTCTCATTGAAGGCAAATGTCTGTTTTCATATTACATTCAAAAGTGTTTGGCATTATCAAATTGTGGTCTTTCATTTTGAGAAACTAGAAGGTTTAAACGTCTGCTATATTAGTGCATTATACTATAGCTCTTTCAATTATGAAGTGTTTTTCTTACCCTGTTTGCTACCTATGCCTTTGTCTACTTTAAATGATAATTTTATTTTGTTACTGGCTCTTCACAACTCTAAATATATTTAGGAATTTGGCATTTGTTTGTGGGTTATTCTGTTCATATTCTTCCATTTTTATACTTTATTGTTATGCTTAGGTAATATTTAAATTCTGTCACATTGTATTTTTATTGATACTTTAAATCATATATATTTAAACATGCTTATTTATGGTATTTCTGTTTTCTAACATGCTTAAAAATAAATAAATAGTTTCATTTACTTCAAATCTTGACGGTGATTTAGAAAAAATTTACTGGAGAATGCACACAAATGTATTGTGCTAATCCATATCTGGTTAACGTCACAATCAAGGTAAGAAGATCCAGGAGTAACTTGTAAAGAAGGAGAGGTGACAGTATTATCCTTTCAGTGTGTATTTATGCAAGTGAATACAATAATAAAGGTGTTTCAACAATTATTACAGTAGTGGGGATGAACTTCACAAGCATAGTTTAACCAAAGAAGTTAGACAAATGTGAATAGCTATTCCATGATTCTGCTTGTGTAAAATTCTAAAAGCAAAATGAATGTGTTGGTAGATGTCAGGGCAGTAGCTGCTTTTGTGGGAAAGCTGCCACGCTCCACTGGAAGCTGGCTCTGCACTCAGCCCCCAGTCAAACAGTCCAAGCTTGTTCTCACTGTGTGCTGTACTGAATCAATATAATTCAGTAGGTTTCTGTTCTCAAGGAGATTGTAGTTTTGTGAGAAACTGTTGTTTACAATATTAGAATTAATCATGGAGGTATGATTAACCCTAGAGGCTATTACCCTCTTCAGGCTGCTTTATTTTTTATTTTGAGATTTTTAATTAATTTTATTTGATTTATTTATTTTTTTTGAGCAGGGTTTTGCTGTGTAGTTTGCACTGGCCTTGAACTCATGGGAATTCTCCTGCCTCAGCCTTCCAAGTGTTGAGATTATAAGCATGTGCCACCACACCTGGCTTTAAATGTGCTTTAGGAGGTTATTCACTATTGGATACTTATTTTCATGACACACCCCCTACATCATGCAGTGATGGAATGCTTAAATGACTAACAAAGATTCTCGTGTAGAAATGGTTCAAGTTCTATAAGTCAGTAAAAACTCTCCAAAACTAGAGTAGAATAACGCAGTGTGATACATTGTGTGTGGGTAGGTGTGGGAACTTAAGGCTTCAGACTTCATCGTGGAAGTTACAGAGAGACTTTAAGAAATCCGTACACACCAGCCTAAGACAAAGGGCCAGAGCTTTGCTTACAATTCTCTTTTTTAGTTTCTCGGAGCCTAATTATGGGTACAGACTTGTGGGAATCCGAGAGCACCAGCAGTGGTGAGAAATGGGAGCAAGCACAGGGAAAGGGAAGTAAAAGGAATCAGGCTGTGATATGGACACTTCCCAATTCCCCTTGAGGAGAATATTTATTCTGTACCACAAACATAATGAATTTCTTTCAAAAATTTGTTGCATTACTTGTGTCATTTCATTGTCTCTATTCCTTTTCTTGTGTGACTTTAAGAAATAGCTACAAAGACATTTCATTATTTTTACCTATATTAATTGGACGGTTGTAGTTTCATTACTGATGTTATAAATTTAAAGTAGTTGAATATATCATTGACTTTCAAAATATAAACAATTTATACAATCTCCTCTCTAACTTGCATGTTTTGCAAATATCTCTTCTTCTTGTCTAAATTTATGAATGGAATCTGTATTTTCCCCATTTATCAATATGCATATCTATAGAGATCATCAAGGATGAAATTTCTAAACAAAGAAAAGCTCAGATTGAGAACCTCTGTAATTTTATACATTTAATAAAAATATGTACTTCAGAACTGGGATTCAGTAATATATACACTACATTTATAGACATGATATATAAAATTTAAGTGATTAAGTGATGTATCTGATGATTCAAGTCTGATAGAACAAGACTCAAACTATTGTCTCATATTTTAAAACAAAATTCTTCTATGTTTTTTGGGTAAAACATCCCCTAAAATATACTAGTCAATTTCCAATACTTGAAAGTGTACAAGAGATTTGTTCTTTTCTACCTATATCAAAATGGAACAAACTGAGACCTAATGAATCACAAAGACACATTCATGCAAGACATTGCATTTGAGCTTGCCGCGCAGAATGGGAAAACAGTATATTAGATCTGAGAGAGAATGTGCTTCCCTTAATGAAGCAGAAGATGAGGGCCAGCGAGGCAGGAGAGGAACAAATGGGGTGTGTGCAGGAGGGAAAACGGGGGCATAAGAATTATTTGGAAAGGAGAGGGTAGACAGAAGCCCGTCCTCGTAGGCATTGCTACTTTCTTTGCACCTCTATTTTCTTTACAGTTATAAACAAAATTGATATTTTATTTCCTTTTGAGAGCAACAGCTATATAGTTCTAATACAATCTCCAAAATTGGTGGAACACAGTGCGATAGTCTGCCTTTGAAAACATCCTTAAGTTTATATTTGAGTCAGTCTAATCATAAATACAAATGAATGCTTTAGAGTTGCAAAATATCTTCCTTAAATTCTGATTGTATTATCATTTGGTTCAATAAATTTTATTATTTGCTATTAATATTGTGAAGGTACTGGAGGATTTTTAATATTACATATTGCAGTAGAAATAGGAATTAATTCAACAATAAAATTTAAAGTATACAAAATAATTAAATTATACATCTGTGAAAAGAAAACATTTACCTTTTGTAATTCTTTGAGTTTTGTGATTTAAAGATTATCAGGCTTTCATTTTGAGAGATAAAGTACTATCCCATAGTGACTTTGTGTAAGTTCTTTTTAAGTGTTCATTTAAATGACTCATTGTCCCACTACACATAGAAGGAGAAATAAATGAGTCACCTTGCATCAAAATATGGAGAAGTGCCATCTTTATTATTATTAGGCTCTGCATTGTGTTAGGAAAACTGATTTTATGTGCTTGAGCAAAACCCATGGCTCATAAACTCAACAGAGGTGAGTGAGTTATGATAGTCTTGGAAATACATTAATGAAATTCTGCAAACAGCAGTATGGTACATTAGTCTTCATCACACTTGGCTTTATTAAATACACAGATAGATGGGCGCCTATCGTGTATGCCAATAGTTTTGCTTTGTCAAAATGACCTAAGGAAATATACAAGCATTGTGCCTTTTTTAAAGCTGTTTCAACACCATGTGTGAATGATATTTCTCAGTTTGATGACTTAGAAGAATGAGACAGCTTAGGATATTGTCATCATCATGATTTAATATTCATCAAGGACCCATAATAACTCGGACATCACAGGGGGCAAAAAGAGAGAAAGGACACTCCAAAACAAAGTATCAATCCTTAATTTATATTTGCTTATTTTTCTCTAAAGACTGGGGAAATGTGGCATCCACTTTGTAGTATGTATTGTGAAAGCAGGAGTTTCCTGTCAGAATCAATGGGGTTTCTAACGTCAGAAAGGACTAGGATGAACTGGTCAATTCAGGGCAAAATATATACTAAAGTGAGAGTTATACTGACTAATAATAAAAATTGAAATGTTGAATTTCAGGAAGGAAATTTTTCTTTATTACCTAATTATATGAATAATCAGTTTTCATGTTGCTGAATCCTAATTAAAACACAATATTAATTCTTTATAATATGCATGGTAAACAAAAATGAAATTATATATACACTTCACATGTATTTATAATTCATATGTACATAATCCATAAATACATATATATGGATTTTTGTTTTATTTTTCCTACTTTTGAGTGGTATGTAACAAATTACATAATAGGTATATATTGTGCAACTCTCTTCCATGCTGGAGTAAAGATTTGTGTGTATGCGATACAGACAAGACGCATTGCTCTAAGGCTCATTTTCTGATGTGTGAAGGTGATATCATTCAAAGAGGTCAGTTTTCTGGCAATCAAGGTGACAACAGGATTGAGTCCTACATAAGAAGACATAAGTTTGCTTTTATTCAATAACTAGGTTTTAAATGTACAAATCATGCTTTGTATAACTTGGTTACCAAAGGATGCAGCTTTCAAATCTGAGTCTCGTTACCTAGAATATTTTATGAGGGAATTAACATCTAATAATTTGATTTTTTCAATGATTAAAGTTTCCTTATCATTGGAAAATTTGAATTTTCAGAAAAATAACTTTGAGAAATAATGGAAATTAATAGATACTTGATGATGTTCCGGTCTTGAGTCACTTACTTTACCTTGTGCAAATCCAATACTGCAGTGCACACTACTGGGAATTAGGAGCCTCTGTGGGAAATGTATTCTTTAAATTACACTGACTGTTTATAGGATCATAATGCCTGTGTAGAGTAAGCCTTCAACAAAAAAAGGACTGCATCCAATTGTATAAATCCTGTTAATGATAAAATATTACAAGCAGTTTTAAGCTCTTGGCCCAAGGCTTATCCGTATAAAGCAGATTTCCATCGTGCTCCTCTCTCTTCCAGCCTATACTGGAGGGCGGACAACACAAAACAAATGTGTCACCTGAAACTGATTTCTGAACTATAAGGTATGCTTCATTCTTTAGCTTTTTGTTTCTGTATGAAATTTGTGGAAATGGAAATAAGGACAACCAGAACTATTGGAGCAAATTTCAATAAAGCCAAACACACAGACTACTGGTCAGTAAGAGAAGCAATTTGTTCTTTCTTCTTCAGTGAAGGTGTTGCCACTTTAAGTATTCTGTAGGGATCATGCCTGAGAAAGTTGCATAACAATGGCAAGAGGGTTTATTTTCATTGCATCTCTCATGTCCTCTTCCCCCTCCTTCCCGAGGCAGAATGCTTATAATGAGATTTACATGCTTAACGAAGCAATAATTGTACCATATATGGAGTTTTTTCAACTCACTGGGGAGAAACTTCAGCTTGTCCTTTCCTACTGCTCCTGCCCCAGATCGTCCACCATTCTGCTCTGATTCTCTGAATTTTCCTGTTTTAGATAATTTATACAAATGGAATCCTTCAATATTTGTCTTTCTGGGCCTGGATTATTTCATTTACAGTGTCTCTACAGGTTCATCCATATTGTTACATACAAAAGAATTTCTACATTTTTTATTGCTTTTTAATTACAATGCACTCCATGGGAGGGACAATTTCTTTGTCCATTCATCTCTCCACGGCCATTTGGGCTGTTCCCATATCTTGGCTATTGTGAATCATATTGAAATATACAGTGAAGCACTAATGAACTTTGAGATTCCAAATTAAATTATGTTGGAGAAATATCCAGAAATGAGATTGCTGGTTCATACAGTAATTCTATTGTTGAATTACAAAGAGCTTTTAATACTTTTTTCTATAGTGGTCACACCATTTTACATTTTTACCAATAGAGTGAAAACATTCCAGTTTCTCCACATTTCCACCAATACTTACTTGTCTTAGTTGTTTCTTTGATTTTTTAAACAGTCATATTTACAGGAAGTGTTTCACATCCACCCTAAATCAACCTCTATTGTCTAATATGGTGAAGTTACATCATTTTCAGTAAGGCACATTGTAAAATTAAATTTGTGATGAAAAGCTGTATAATCCTAAGAGCATACAAACTTCTCTGCTGCAATTCCAATGCAAATTTGGATATCACTATAAAACTTATTACTAAGATTCTAGACATGGGAATGAAAAACATGTTTCTGTATGTGTCATTCATAAATATGAATTATTTCACTTGCAGTAAAATATGGATTCATTTAACAAATCTAACTTGATGTGTTTCCCCAAATGTTGCAGTAGTAAATTTCTCAGAAATCACTGATATTAACTTAACTAAATAGGGTTCCACATAAAATAATGTTGAGATGTTAGAAATCCCTTAATATGATGTAGAAGAACAATGTCAAGTCAACTGAAGATACAAATACTGGACTGGATTCATCCTACTTGCTGTGCTCAGCTAGCATTTAGATCCACTGCCGGTTGAGGCAAGGAATTAAGGATTTTGCTAGGCATTGACAAACTGCTTAGGAAAATGAGACCAGGCATCATGTAAAAGTAATCTTTTCGCTGCATTCTATTGACTAGGCATGTGGGTTTTTAAATGCTGCCAGAGGAATGTTTTGCTTCATTTCAGTGCAAAAGATAAGATGTGGCAGAATTCCAGCACTAGTAAGATACTGACACAGATAACCTTACCATTGCTAGATCTTGTCTACTATCAGAATAAAATAATCTGCAAGACTAAGCAGTAATAACTGGCATGGTTTCCTGAAGCAAATATAATTGGTTGTAACTTATATAATCAAACAATTAGGATTCTATAATTTTAAGGAAAATATTCTATAGGCCTGGTTAACGGCATCCTGATTTCAACAATCAAAATATCTACCACTTACTCAGCATCTGCTTTAAATCCATTCGGACTCTATGCATCTTTAGTAAGAATTGCCCCCTAACATTCCAAGCACTTGCAACGAGTCAACATTCTAACTTCCCCTGCCTGATCTACGCCCATTTCCCGAGTAACTGTACACATATAGTACACTAAGATAATAGCAATTTAAATTTTCTGCGATGTTTTCACAAGTAGAACTTGGAATGACACTGCTGTCAGGGTGGTGGTTTATGGTTTTCAGAATATAAACATGTGTTCGCCCACATACATCTTATAGAGCTTATGAGTCAAATACAAATAAATAGTTGGAGTAAGTATTTCAAAAACAGAAAAAAAAAACCCCACCATATTGCCTTCCTGTGTTAAGGAGTTATATATCAAGGAAATTCATGCAACCTAAACTATGTCTTAAATGCCCCTCCAATTCTAAAACCCAAAGCATGGTGACATCTCTGAGGGTCCTTTGAAGACATTTTTTATCAAGAAAACCTGAAAAAAGCACACATGCCCCATTTCTATCATGTACCATCTAACATTTTTATGCTATAGAAAAAAGACAGTAGGATTTGAAGAAAAAGGAAAAGACAATCAAAAGTTTGGTAAACAGGGATACCCAATTGCTATCCTTGCTTCATGTGAACTTCACATTAGTCTGGCCCTGGTACCGGAGGGATAGCTGTTTATAGCTGAAAACTTTTTTCTCCATCCTAAGGAATAGCGAATACTGCAAGCAGATTATCTTTTTCTGATGGAGATTAAATTTCACATTCATAATGTTGCATAGAACTATATTTTCTAGACATATACTACTATATATATATATCATTATATGATCTCACAAAACATGTGTTATCATCTACCTTGATAACTTGCCACTATTTTCTGTGGGGGGAATTGTGAGTAATTTTGCACTGCTAGAAAGATATATGTGTAAGAGAGAAATACTGATTCATCTTATCCAAATGCACAATTCATTGTATTCTGAGTATCTGGTCTTGGTGTACATTTGTGCATTGCATACAATTAGAAATTAGCTTTAAATTGTAATCAATATCCATTGCCAAAAGAGATAATGTTAGTGTGGTATATTTTAAGCATTACAGATCTAAAGGAATATGATCTTTGAGTGAAACCAGAAGTGACTCACATATGCTCTCACTCTTGATAAGACTGCAGAAAGAAAAACTCCACCACAGACAAGAAAAGGAAGAAATTGGATGAATTTTAGCAAATTTTACTGACTCTGCAGGAGAACACATAGCAAATGAGAATCCATACACCTCAAACACAGAAAATCTGACTTTACTAGTTTCAACTAATTGAATACTTAAAATTAGCCCAGCCCAGCCTAGAGATAAGTGTGGAAACTCAGGGGTAACACACTCACCCAGATTCACAAGGATCTTTTCCAAGTACATTGTAGATATTTTTCAAAGTTTGGGTGTTGGGCAGGAGAACAGAGAGGGAATTCTGGAGGTACGAAATCCAGAGGATGGGAATGGACAGCAAAGAGAATACCCTAGAGAATATAAAATTTACCACACAAGGATAAATTTTGCCAGTTTGCAAAGCCTCTGACTCTTCTATACCATATGGAAAGCAATCTAGAAATTGGCAAGTTCTTAGACCCCAAGTCGTATGAGTTGAGTCATTAATCAACCATCAGTGTATTTGACACAGGTGGTGAGCAAAGAAAAGGAAAGTTATGCAAAGCTCTGAAGATTAAATGGATTCCACCCACCAATATTAGTTACAGGACAGAGGAAAATGATGTCTTGTTCATATGCCCACTTACTGAAAATACAACAGCCACTGGCATATTGCATAGCTAACAGTCTCATCTGAGGTATTGTGAGAGTTTGTTATGCATGTGTTATTCAGATTTATTTTAGTGAAATGGAGAAATAATTGCAAGTACATAAGCAAAACCTTTAGGTACTCTGTAAAATAAGCTAAAACCAAAATTTCACTTTTCACTTAACTTTATTAATACTATTTTTTATAAAGGACCTTGAGGGTGTTTTGTGTCCACTGGGAATTTTTAGTGTTTTATTTACTTTTTCTTCAGCCCACAAATTCTTTAGTGAAATGCCAATTTGAGAAAATATTTAAGTGAGGAACAGTGATTTCATATATTTTTTCATATTTTTTATTTATTTTAAAAATAAAAGAATGAAAACATATTAACAAACATATTTACAAAATAGCATAAACAATACAAACAATACAGAGTTACAGACAAAGTGGTAGGAAATTAACAATGGTTGCTATATTGCATATTGATATCTTCAAAGTGGTTACTCAGGAAAACAAATAGAGACATGCAACAGTGATCAAACAAGTAATCATTAATTGTTCCTTTCAGTAAAGCAATAGAAGACAGTAGGACAACCGTTAGCTATCCTGCATATACATATGTACATAATTTCCCCTTATATATTTTTAATATCAGACAAAATGTTTTCACAAAGAAATTTGACTTACAATATTAACTGATGGATTCCAGTCCACAAATAAAGTAAAATGTTGTATGAAAGATCATATTTTCCATTGCTACAATTGACATAAGCTCCATTACTTTTTAGTTTTTCTGATTCTACAAATGAAATTTACCTGTCATACATTTACATTGCTTCTACAATATAGTGATTTATTTTATTTGCCATTGATTATCCTAGATTCCAGGAGATCAATTGTTTTCCTTTTCCTGTTCTTCTGCCATTATGGTAACTGCACCTTCTTTTAATTTTTCAGTACTAATCCATGTGCTTTTCCACTCTGAGATTTTATTTCATCAATAATATTACAGAGTCCATATTTTTCCAGCAATGTCCTCTGTTACCACTGGTCTAAAAAAGCAGGCTTTGCAAGTTTTCAAAATACTGAGTCTTTTCACTAGTACTTTTTAATTGACTCAAAATATGGAATACTTCTGGGGATATAATTTCATGTTGGGTTCTCTAAGGATAAACACAAGTTAAAAATAAGAGTTTTAAATCACAGGGATGTTATTTCCCTCCCTTCATTTTTATTTGAGCATATTTTAGAAAACTTGAAAATTAAAGTACATTTAAAGTACATTTAAAATAAAATCAGAGTACATTTCCTCCTTTGAAACCTAGACAGGCTTTTCAGCTTCATGATCTCAGGAGCTCAAGCTCAGGGAGCCACCTCCCTGAATGTGAGCATTAAGGACAAGGATGGTGGGACCCCAGTCTTTCAGTTTCTGTGGGACCGGAGAAGTCCAGTTTTCGTGGGTTATTTGTTTCAAGATGTAAAATGATCTCTCGCTGTATAAAGACAAAAAAATATTGTGTTTCTTTTTGATAAAGCCACTTAGGTAACACAGATGATTACTCCAGTTGTAAACTGCATGTTTATTTGTGACAAATGGTGGTATCAGGTTGTCTTTCTTGAGGATACATTTTTATTTTGAGAACAGAATTGTAACAGGTTATATATCCTTGGCTGCATTAAAGTATAAAATTTATTTCCACCATGAAATATCTTAGAGAACCTATTGTGTTACACACCACATTGTGGCTTAATTCTTACTTCATAATAAGCATTTTATTTCTGCACTATCTTTATAGCTATTTGGATAGGAAGAATATCTGTTTTTAATTACATTTCCCCAATATCTCTTACTTTTTGCTAAATAAATGCATTCTGAATGTTTATATTTCTGTAAGTCTTCTTATCTGCTTTTTATCATTCTGTTGAGAAATATCTAGCATCTCTACTCAATTTACTTCAAAACATTGTTAATCTCAGGATTTAACATGTTGTGCTAACAGATCCTTTCAACTCCAAGCATCTTAGGCAAATATTGAACCATGTGTGTTTTTATGTCCTGTATCCATAAAATCTCTACTAAGTATTACATTCTGTATTTCCCAGACACTGTAGTAAAATCTACTCCCATCATTAGTAGCTTGTTTTCTAAAGTACAAATTGGCCAAGATTTGAAAATACTTCTCCACTTGGACCTTTCAGCCCAAGATAGGTAAAGAAATTTTTAGAGTAATCTTAAAAGAAATGAATGTTGTCTTGTGAAGGACGTGCTGTTAATGAATTAGATGGTCTTGGCTGGTATCATGTGACTACTTCTGTCCTCCTGTAAAACTTAATGAAATCAAAGCAATCATGTTTTCAATGCAAACATTTATTTTTCTAGGACTAAGATATATGTCCCACTTACAAAACCTTTATTATATAAAAGACCATTCATTTTTTCACATTTCAAATTCATTATACAACATTTTCAAGATATTGGAGCATATGTTCAGCACTGCCAGTCATATGGTTTCCAGATGGCATAGAGGTCTTCTGGCTAAAAATCATTCATTAGGTTGGCAAATAACTTCTCTAAAACTATTAGAACATGTTTGTAATATTCTATATTGTCCACCACATCAATCCTACTCTATAGCAATTGCCTTTATTGTTTTATCATATTAATTCAGCATTTCATTTGTCCCTCATAGTTTTCCCTCTCTAAGTATTTCATCTCAATTCCAAATAACAATAATACTATGATATTGTGATGTGATAATTTCCAGAAGCTGTTGTCCTTTAAATACCACTATCAGCGGGTTCATTGTTGTCCTAAGTTGATGGACCATTCAGTTATAGAATACCATTTTAAAGGACTTACTTTCTGAAACAAGATCTGCTGTCAGTTTTCTGAGCCTTATTTCCTAGAAGATCAAATAACGCAGAATGAGCTAAATGTCAGTAATTTAAAGATTGTTATCCTAAATTGGTTATAAGGACAAAATGCAGACATGACACAGGAAAAGCGTGAAGAAATGCATGATGAAGCAATACCCTCCTCATGAGCCCTGAAAAAGAACCTTCTGCCTAGCAAATGCATCTTTACATCTATGATTGCATAGACTGAAACAAGGAAAGGTGAGAATGTATCTAAATAATAGCCGTTCATAACAGAATAATTTCATGGCCTGAGGTGGCCAAGCCCTGTGGCTACTAGTTTCGGTTTGAGCAGCTGCTTTTGCAAGAACATGGCCTGCCATATACTGTTTAGAAAAGTGATTTCCTGAATGACTGCCTTCTAGGCCAGCTAAGGCAAAAATAAGTGTGTGGGCCGAGGTGAAGGGTAACTTCCAGACAGGAGATAGTGTAAAGGCAGAAAGACAGAAATCTATAATTTCAATAAATACATAAGCTAAACCTCTTGAGGATCATGAAAAATATTGAATCTCAACTTTACAGCATACAGAAAATCTTTTCTAGACTCTTTTAAAAGTCACAATTTACAATAAGTATAATAAAACATTTTGAAAAAAATCAGTTCAACAGCTTGGTAGGGGGAGTTATTACTTTCACAAAAAGCAGAAAGTTCCAATGGGTAATAAAAACACAAAATTATAAGACTTTAACTGCCTTAAATTTATAGATATTTGCCGAACAAAAGAAGCCACAAAATGTTTGAAAAGAGAACTGCCAAAGAGAGAAAAATATGTGGCGCGCACGTAGGTCACAAAGTAACGGTCATCGACTCTGCACAACAGCTAAAGAGCAAAGGAGAGACAAAACATAGGTGAGCAGTAGAAAGCACAGACTGTTATGTGAAATGATGCCGCGTTAGGGTAGGTCCAGGTTGGCTGTCAAATATGAGCATGCTGAGATATGCTGGGAATTCAAATCAGGTTGGGTTGGGGACACTAACTAGTAGTGACCAATACAACATATGATTCAACGCTAAATCATTTAGCCAAAGTAGGAATGCAAAACTACAAAACATTGAGAAGAATATGAGCCACAAATCCTGTTAAAATAGGAATAGCTGAAAATATTCCCAGTGTTAAAGAACTTACTAACACATCTACATCAAGCAATTAAGTGATGGGGAAATTGTACCCTAGTTTTATAAACTGGAAACAATATAAAGACGCACCATGTTATCTCCAGTTCTTCTGCGTGTACTTTGTATTCTACTGAGTCATATAAAACATTTACAAAGAAATAGTTAAGAAAGAAATAAATGTACTGAAATTACCTGTACTTATAAACACAATAAGAAAAAAAGTTTAATTTCAGTTTAAAATGATTAGAAATAATGAGGTTAGAAAGGTCCTGGGTAAGCAAATTGATTCAAAGAAATAAATTGGATTTGTTTTCAAGAGTGATAACCAAATAAAAATGCTAGTTATATAAAAGACAGTTTAAACTTTCAACAAAAGCCATAAATTGCACAGCACATTATTTAATGTACATTAACATTACTTTGCTAAATCACTTCCAAGCACTGTAAATGAAGGTCAGAATAAATGAGGATGTTCTGTATAATGTTAGAATGTGAGCTCAACATTATAAAGATGTTGATTAATTTCAAAATACTCTATAAAAGTAGTTAATATATATTGTTGTGCATGTGAGTCATCCTAAAAGTAGAACAAAGGGAACAATGTAAAAGAAATCTGGACATGTAAAGCCATTTTAATAGGGTAATACATTTCAAAGGAAATATGTAGACTGTTCAGATCTATTTATCTATCTATCTATCATCTATCTGTCTTCTGCATTTATTCTCAGATAAATACATGAGAAACCAACCAGTAAGTAGCAGGGAAGTAGGGTCACTCTGTGAAGTAGAATAAGATGAGAATTCTGAAGTATTTACCAAGTTGAATTCAATTTCACTTGCCTTAAATGTAGTGGGTACCAGATATGCATAGGAGAGAACTTTTTAAAACAGGAATTTCTAAAGCATAGAAAGTAGTATGAGGAGCTGACATAATTTATTATCTATATCTATATCTATATATTATCAGCAAACTTTAGTACAACATACAAAAGCTCTAAAAATGCAGGTGGTAAAAATTTCATATAAAATGTAAAACTGCAAAGCTCTAAAAAATAAAGTAAGCAACATAACAGAAAAATGGAGACAACATATATTAAAAGATGACAAAAATGAACTATACTTGAGAATCATCACTGATTTGGAAACAAAAATGTATCACTACATTATATAAACAAATATTCAAAGATAAATTATTAAATAAAACTTTTGGTGGAAATAAAGGCAGCTCTTCCCTGGGAGTAGAAATGTGGTAAGTGTCACAATCACAGACAGCAGTGTGGTATCCTCAGCTGTAATACCGTGGGGCTGGGTATGGTGGCACACTCTTGTCATCTCATCCCTCAGGAGGCTTAGGTGGGGGGATCACTGGGAGTTCAGCACTTACCTGAGCTACATAAGTTATGGCAAAGCCAGCCTGGACTATACAATGAGACCTTGTCTTACATGCGTCTATATCTATAGATAGATATTGTGAATATACACACACACACACACACACACACACACACACACACAGTGATATATTATGATTCAGAAATTCTTTCCTAGTGTATATAGCCTTGAAAAATTCTAATATGATCATGAATGATGAAATTTTCTGGAATTTCTATAAGAATTCTTGTGATAATGGTATTTGGAGAGTATTTAAATACTTATTTCTGAAGAAAGATAAATAGTGGATTTAGCCTCAAAATATAAACTACTATTTACAGAGGATAAATGGTGTATAATATAACCCAGCAGTTAGAGGAAATGAATTTGTAGAAATGCAGTTCTTATGTATAAACAAATAAAAAGAAACAGCTAACAAAGTTAAACTTGTATGCATTTAATGTTATTTCTCTCCTAAATAAAAGGTAGATAAAATGCTAGAATGTGTACCAAAGTATTAGGTTATCTATAAGGTGATAGAAAGAGTGAAAATGGGGAAGAAATATACAAGGCATGAATATAAAGCTAAAGCGAGAGAAACAACAATGGGTGAAGGGAAAGCCCAGTACAGACCGCAGACCATATGCTAACTGTGTGGCCCATGGTCTATACACCCAACGCAATTGGTCAGGAAGACAGTGTAAGCAATCATAAATGAGTGAGTGTCTGAGTCCCTTTCTGGTCACTAGGCCTCAATACCTGACAGCTACAACCTAAAAGAGGAAGGTTCATTTTACCTCGCAGTGTTGGAGGTTCCAGTCTGTGTTCTGCAGGCTCAAATGCAGAAAATGACATGACGCTAGGCCTTGGGTGGGGAAGCTTTCACAGATGGTTGGGCAGGAAGCAAAAGAGAAGAGAAGAGCTAGAAAAGGAGAAACAAGCCCCCGAGGTGACTGCCAACCCACAGGGACCCACCTTTTTCAACTGGGTCACACTTTCCAACAACAATTTAACTCTGAACTCATCTGAAATTGATACACTTGTCGAGTACAGGGCCTGGATGTCTGGATGATCCAATCACCTTCCAAAAGCACCACCACTAAGTACATGAGAATTTGGGGGTCGTTCTTCTTTTAAAAATTTTTACGTTTTTTGAGACAGGGTATCATGATGTAGTTCAGCTGGCTTTGAACTCACTGTGTAGCCCAGACTGGCTTTGAACTCATGGCAAAATGCTCATGCTTCAGCCTCCCAAGCACCGGGATTACAGATGTGTGCCATCAAATCCTTCTGGGGATTATTCTTGATCTAAACCATAAGAATAACTTTGTCCATTTTCTGCTACTAGGATAAAACAAACATAGTCTGGGTAATTCATAAAGGAAGTTTATCTCTCGTAGTCTTAGGGGTCAGGAAGCCCAAGCTGCATGGCTGCAGCTGATGACACCTTCTTTCTGAATTGTAGCAATGGGAAAAAGAGGGAGAGCATCAGCTCAGGGTTTTCCTCCTCTTATTAAGCCACTCACCTCATCATGAACAGTCCTCTCTGATGAGCTTCTCTGGCAGTAACTCCCTTCTCCAAGATCCAAGCCTAATGACATTCTCAAGGAGAGTTACAGTACTTATGAAAGAAAGAGGTTGGTTTAACTCATAGTCTCATAAATTAAAAGTCCAAGATCAAAGGCAGAGTATCAGCTCTGCCTTTAGGAAGGCCGTATGGTGGGTGACATCACATCAAAGCAGAAGTTTGTGCAGGAGGAAGCATCAGATCTCAAACCAAGAAGTAGAAAGAGCTAGTGGCCAGGCACAGGCTTTAACACAGCCCTCACACAGAACAATCAAGAAGTTACAGAGGACTACACCAAGCACTTTGGAAGGCAGGGCTCAAATGGTACAAGTACCTTCTACTGGGGCCCACACTTTAACAGTTCTTTCAGCTCCCATCTCACGGCCCTGAGGACCCCTCTTTCAACACAGGAACCCCTCAAGGACATGCCACATCTAAACCATAACAACAATCTATATACAGAGTTGAGCATAAGTTTCTAATGCATGAATTTTGAGAAATACCTATAAATCAGAACAGTGAGAGGGTTATGGGTCTAGCACACAAGTGGTAATGGCGTGCCCATTCACTGTACACTTTGGGATACACAGATAATGCCCCGTACCAGACCATTTAGTAAAAAGGAGGTACGGGTTCGCTGCAATTTTCTACTTTCAGTTTGACATTTTCAAAAAGTCATGATTTTTGTCACTATTAGATTTGAAGAGTAACTAAAAAGTATATTCAATTTTTAAATAAAAAGAATCAAACCACAAAGTACAATCTAATACTTGCATTTAAATGATTTAAATTGTTTTTTGAACTTGGTATTTGCAATGAACTAATATAAATGTTTTTCCTTCTTTTTCTTAACGCTCTTCCTCTCTCTTTCTCTTTCTTTCTTTCCTTCTGGACAAGATCTCAGCATCTAACTACCTTATGTAGCTCAAGCTTACCAAAACCTCACAGTCCTCTGAACTTAGTCTTGTAGGTGCAGAGATTATAGGCATTTGCTACCGTATCTAGTACTCATTTACCTAATTTGAAAAGCATTTTAAAAAATAATTTATCTGTAGTAGTATATTGTAAAATAACTGAACTGAGGAAGCATTTATTTGTAGAAATAAAATTTCACTACAAGTTTCTTACTACTGTTTCACTAAAATCAATGTTTAGAGCATATTAATTCAACTCCCCAACTTTTCAGAGACAGCATTATAGCTTCCATCATTATTTTAAGATAAGATAAAAAGACTTTAAAAACTCTCTATAATTATTTCTTCAATCATCTCTCAATTCAGAAAATGTACATGTTTTCAATGATTTGTATTTATAAATACAATTGTTACTAGTATGGGTTGTTATGTATGTATTTTTCAGCAAGTGTCAAAAATGTTCATACAACTCTTCATAAATTAGAATCAGAAATTCTTTCTTTACACATGTATCTTTTTGCAGATGTTGCAGTGGAAGGCAGGTCACTGAATGAGGGTCAAAGTGGCTTGTGAAAACAAGAGTCATTTATAAAACTATTGTTGAGAAGAGCTGAAGCTGTAAATTGGTCATATGTGTGAGGGCAGGACAGAGGCAGAGTGCCAAACCACTCAAGCTGCCCCAGTCTTGAGAAAAGCACCCTGCCTCGACAACTTTAATCATTAATTGCTAGGCAACCTTGTGTCTCACGACACTAACTTTACAAAGGTGTAAATAAATACACCTATTGTTGTAGTTCCGTCCTCCTGCCCATCAGGTAAGAGGTCACTCCATCAGAGTCCAGTTTTTGTCTCTTCTTGTCTTTATTTTCTAAATCTTGCTGTTTCTCCTGGGACCACTGAGAGACCACCGAGTCTCTACAAACTATAACTTTGGGAATAAAAGAGTAACGAGCTAAAAGCTAGGTGACTTGACTTCAGAGCTAGGTCTTTTGTTTGAAATATGTTTAGTGAATTTTTCTTTTTTTTTTGGTAACAGGAATTGAACTCATGACCTCACACTCTCCACGCAGGTGCTATGGCACTGAGCTATACCCCCAGCCCTTGTTCAGTGAATTTAGACACATTCTTTTCACATCTTATGTTTATCCTTGTCCTGAAAGAAAATAGATACTAGAAACACACTAAAACATTGCATATTCTTGGAAGTGTTTAATACACTGAGTGTCAGTTCATCCAATAAATGCTTTCTCATGCATCCTATGTGCCAGGCATTTTTCTCCATGCAGATGGATTTCAGGGCTTGTGCAGAAGGGTGGCTAAATATTGCTTGTAGAATTTAATCTCCACTGAGGAAAGATAAATCTTCAGAGAGTTGAGGAGTAAGTAGCTTTAAAAATGTAGTAGCAGAAAACATTTGTAGGTCTTAATAGAGTCAAAACAGTTTGGAGTTGGAGAACTCCAGGACTTAAACTGGAAAGATAAGAGGATGAAATGTCTGAAAGTAACATAAAGGAGCAATTGTAGTCATAATTACCAGCAAGTAATAGTTTTGACTTTTTCACTTAACCAGTGCTGTGGCTACACTAACACTCTCAGCTCACCTTTTCCCGGAGAAGCACAAAATGTGTGCCAGAAGCTGCTACATGTTTTCTTTCTAGGATAAAAACAAGAATACTCCACCATGTGTTCATGCAAGAAATAACTGATGTATTCAGTAGAATTGGCAAGTGATGGGGAGAGGGATGTTACTGTATTCTACAGGTAGATTGAAATGGGGACATATGGAGCTTGATGATAAAGAACAAGAAAATGTTACAATACATTGGAAAATCATCTGACAAAGAAGTATCAATGGAAGGAACAAATGATCATTCAAGCAGATCGGTGTCACTCCTAGGTTTTTGATTCATGTCTAGAGTTTTCACTGTAAAAGTTTGTTTTAGGTGAAATACTTAAAGTAGTCTAAGCATGAGACCAAATGCATGTATTGTTCATATTGTGGGAGTCTAATTTTTACTTTATTCAACATTTTCATTTAGGATCAAAATATCACTACTGAACAGTCAATATCAACTTTTAAAAAAAATGTGTGTTTTGCTGTTCTCAAAATTATCACCCCCTCTGCCTTTGAGTGTATTAAAAACAAAATAACATTTCCCTCTAATTCACAAGATACAAAACTACATATATTGGGAAGGTTAATTATCTAAAAGTTCTTATCTGCCATCATCATTTTACCAAAACCTCTATTGCTAATTAAGGATAATAGCTAGGAGGGAATTAAGATACAAATCCCAAACAAATAAATAGTAAATGTGTTTCAAGATAAATTATGAAAACTAAACAGTCAGACTAGAAAATCTGTAACTCTACAGTTCATTCCAAATGCTGACCATTATGTAAGCTACCATGCCTTTCTTTGAAAACAGCAGTGTTAGAAATGATTTTTGCACTGAGACTAAGATGTTATCTGTCTGCTTCCTGTATAGTTTTATGAAGCTGCAAAATAGAGAATATTCTTCACTTCACTTAATTTTAAAAGTAAGAGTCTTTGATCTATTTATCAAAATTATTTCAGCAATATGTTGTGTATAAGAAAAGTATAAGAAAAACTGAACTTTTCATAAATTGTTAATTCCAACAAAGACTCAATCTCAGTTTGTCTTAACATAATTAAAACACTCTTTTCAAAGTAGAAGCTACAATCTGCTAACATTTTTTTTAAATTGCGCAATTTTGAAATTACTAAATAGAATATAGATAGCAAAATAATAGTTTTCATTAGAAGTCAACATAAATCTATTCCTGAATTTATGCATTCAATGGAAATAAAAAAATAAAATAATCACCTCTTAATTCTACTGAAATATATTTATTTAGCAATTATTTAATGGTCATGTATGATAAACTAGCCATTCTTATTGGTACTTACTATATAGCAGTGAAAGTAGAAAGATTTTTTTCTCAATAAGATTTTATTACAGGGAAAAGAAGCAGTCTGAGGAAACATGGAATTACTTAACGAGTGGTAGATATTTTAATAGTCCCCCAAAAGATGTTGCTATTCTTAGTCTCATTTAATTCAATGCTATGTAGCAAAAGATACTTTCCAGATTCTATTAAGCACTTTGATGAAGAGAATTACTGTCCATTATATTCTCCAATTACCAAATTCAGTATAGTAACAGTGGTTCTTACAAGGAGCGAAATTTGCAGGTTGCATTAAAAATATGACAAGGAAAAGAATCGGAAGATTCTCGGTGAGAGAAATTCATCCTAACTTTGCTGTTCTTGAAATGGAGAAAGGAAGATGAACCCAAAAAATGGGGAATTATATAAAAGCTGTCAGCAGCCTTCACATTGTAGCCAACAAGAAATTAATGACCTCATCCTACAACCAAGAAGGAATCAAATTCCACCAACCAATCCCATAAAAAGAAAGCAAACCCCTAGAAACTTCACAAACTAACACAAAGCTGGAAGAGAGTTGATCTTAGTCAAGTGAAGCTGATGCTAAACTTCTGTCCTACAGAAGTATGGCACAATCACTCGGGTGGTTCTACACCAGTGAGTTTGTGGTAAGTCACTATGGTAATGGTAGAGACCTAACACACCCTGCAAAAGTGAAATGAGGCAAGATATAGGATGGGGATGATGTATGTTGGAGGCAAAGTACAATTTTCAACTGGCTACTAACAGCATTACTGATTGAAAAATTGACCTTCGATAAATTATCTTTAAAACTAAGAGCGTAAGCTTTACTGCTATCTGCGGGAGGAGGGTTTTGGTCTGGGGAACCGGGAAACTCAAAGCCGCCAAGGCAGAAAAGCACTTGCTGTGTTCAATGAACAGAGCGCGAGAGGAGAATGAGTGCTGCCGAAAGTGAGAGAGGCCAGAGACGGGAGCTGCCCGGAATAACAGGCCAAGATACTGACGGTTATGTAAATCAAAGTATGTTATTTTGAGTGAAATTGAAAGACAATGAATTTAAATCAAAAGGAAAATATTTTCTTCGTTCATTAATATAGATACAAGAAATATGATGTAAGAATATTCCAGAGGTAGGAAGGTTGAATCAAAACAAAAATTTTCAATACACTTCAAAACTTCAAATCAAGAAGAAAGTCATTGAGATTTGAGAAAATGTACTAGTATAATTTGACATTCAAATCAAGTAAGCATGTTCCATAGGGATAAATTTGAGCGAAAATAATTTATAAATCTAAGCGGAGCAAAAATTAGTTAACAGTTACATATACATTCAGCTGAAGTTCTGAGTTTGACAAATGTGTCTGATCATCAGTTTAAAAAACCTAGAGGGTCAGGGATATAGCTCGGTGGCACAGCATCTGCCTGGCACGTGCAAGGTCCTGAGTTCACTTGCCAGTATCAAAAAAATAATAATAAATAAAATAAAACCTATGATAAATAAGGGTACTGGAAAAGCAAATGCAGATAGACATTGGTATCAATAATCATGACAAGCCAACTTGACTGGATTAAGAAACACCTTCAGAGTAGAGTAAAAGATAAATAATAGAAAGTTTAAAAAAGCAAAATAAAATTCCAAAAATCTCAGTGTGGTAGTACACGCCTGTAATTCTGGCACTCAAGAGGCTGAGGCAGGAGGATCACCAAGAGTTCTAGGCCACCCTGGCCTACACAGTAAGTTCAAGACCAGCCTAGATTACATACTGAGACCTTGCCTCAAAAAACGAAAGAGAAGAAAAGAAAGCAGAGAGGCAGACTTTGCAAATGGGAAGGGGACCTGGAAATAAATGAATTAGGGAGGGAGCAAAGGAGAGAAGGGGGAACAAAAAGCAGCAAGATGTGATGCGTGATGCACCAGTTTTCTACAATGTATTCATTAGGTACTAATAAAAAAAAAGAAATATCTCTATTAAATTAGTAAATCACACAACTGGTTGTTTCTGTGGAATCTTTCCAGAGGTGACCGGTATGTGGTTCAGGGAATTGAGAAGGGTAGATGCACCCTCCTGTGAGTAGCACTGTCCAATATGTATCCCCCGAACAGAAACAGAGTGGAAGAGGAAATTGGCACGCATTGTGTAAACAGATTCCAGTTTCTTCCAAAGCGGACTCACACTGGTAACTCTCCTAGGGACATCTAGAGAACCACAATCAGTACAGACATGAAGAGACGTTTGACTGAGTCTGGTATAAAGGATGTTTTAAAACTGATCAGTCAAGGAACAAAGGGATCATAAGGTAAGGACTAACAGCGCTGTGGGAAAGGGCGCTGTTGGAAATCTACGGAAGAGTATATCTGAAAGAGGGCAGGACACACTCTCCACTGGCCAACACTGGAAATTAGAGATTGGATACAGCACTGTGGATTTCGTCATGGGTGCCACTTACAAACTGGAGATGATATTGAGAAACCGTCTGATTGGAATGGAAACAGGGAAGCAGGGAGACATATTGGCGATGCAACAGAGGCAGGTTAGTATGCTTTGTTTGCGGTAAGTGCTGTCTGGAACAAGTTTTGTATGCGTGGCTGGCAGCCACTCAGTTGTCCTTTAGAAGATAAGGATGCACCAAGCACTCCTCTTATCTGTCCCTATGCAGTGTGCCCACCAAATACCTACTTTAGTTTCCTTGGTAGCAGGTGCCAGACAATAAAGAATAATCTTTATACTCTAGAGGTGTAAAAAATAATAAAATTAGCTAAATCACAGGGAATGTGAGAAGCTCAGCTGACATCTCTTCTTGTCACACATGAGTTGCCCCTTCAGCTTCCGGTGGCTTTCACAATGTCCTCGGGCATAGCCACACTTCTTACCTCGCCGTTCTGTTCCTCTTAGAGCTGTGAGTAAAACAGAGCTCGGCCTCTTAGGAATCTGAGTATAGCTAGTAAAATGAAGTTTGCTTTGTTATGAACCACTAGACATAAAAAAAAAACAGGTATTTTTGAGAAATTTTGCTGTTTGGGAAAAAGGTGGGATGATTGATGTCAAGTGGCAAATTTTTTTCTATCTTTACTAAATTTGGATGAGATTGTGGGATATGTGGATGCTAATAGAAATGATTTTTAAAAGGATACATCATTCATTAAAATAAAACTGAGACCATTGAGGGACCACTGTATCTTAATGATCACTCCATAGAGGATGATATATCAGGTGATGAATGGAAGGGGAAAAAAAACTCAATATGATTGTTATTTCTAGAGTAGAACCAAAAAGTTCTTTTGTAGCAGTAATATTAAGCTTATGCCACAATTGTAATGCATACAGGCTCCTAAGGGAAAACATTTGAGTAAAACACAGTTAAAATTTTCAAACACTAATGTGTTGCGCTATGGATCAAGGAGTTTCCTCTAGAGTGTGAAAACTTGGCTTCTTTTCATTACATTAAAAAAATCACAAGGCAAAAATTGCTGAGCTTTCCATTTCTGTATGGAAATTAACCAATTTAAACAAACAAAAAGCAGTGAAACATGATTCACTCACAATTAAGACCAGCTCAGTATATTCAGAATCAGCATATCATTTTTCTTTTGACTATCAGTGTCCCTAGAGTCTTCTGTAACAGCATAAAGGCCAGGCTTACTCAATTATTAAATATCCTACTGGGATCTTGTCACCTTTTCTGAGCAGAATGCAGCAATGAAGAATGTGTGAATGTTTGATATTATGCATATGTTTGCAGTCTATCCAATTTTAAAATACTTGAATAAAAAAAATGTGCCTGATCTTTATTCATTGCAAATTTTTCTCTGGTTCAGTAAAGTAGGTTTAAATTTTGAACCTCAGAATTCTATTATGCATACTGCTTGTGCTCTTATTATTTTCATTTGGTGTAGAGCTGATAAATGCCGCTAACCACAGTCATTGCTTCCTTGCTGTTTTCACTATTTATTGCAAAAATTAATAAAAATTCGTGGTGATTAATAGAGCTAGAGAAAGGAGTTTTACAGCAAAGTTCTGAGATAAAGCACTAGACTCTAATTTTATTTTACTTTATCCCCAGATGTTTTTGAATGTCTTTAATATACTAGATAAAGAAGTAAACATGAATAATCTATTTTCAAGGATTTTGAAATTCTAATTTTAGTATTCATTTATATATATTTACCTTTTCAAAAAAAAAGATTAAAAAGACTAAAAAAAACAACAATGAAGACAAAATCAAAATAACACAAAACAACAAAAATGATACAAGATTGCAAAGCAAAATGATAGGAATTAACAATGGTTGCTATATTACATACCGTTATCTTCAGTGAAGTCGCTCAGTGCACCAGACATATGCATATAAGACTGATAAAAAAAATCAAAGGCAGTATCAAGTAATAAAAAAAAAACCATTGGAAATGAAGCACGCTTCACCATAGAAGATGGTAGGAGTTCAACAATGGTTCTTACACTGCATATTGTTTTCAGATCAGCCATTCTGCTTATCAGATTGAAGCATGCAAAACTGGCCAAGAAAAAAGAAATTTTGAGCATTGACTATTCTTTTCAATAAACCACAGTTACCAGCAATGCATCTTTCCCAGATATCCTTGTATATACATATAAATTTTGTTTTTCATTTTAAAGGCAAAAGAAAAGAAACAAAATAATGAAAACAAATATATAAACAAAATAGCATAGAAAACAATAAAAATGATGTAGAATTTCAAAACATGGTGATAGGATATTAACAATGGTTGTTATATTATACAATGTTATCTTCAAAATGGTTGCACATATAACCAGATATAGGCATGTCAGACTGATCAAATAATTACACATTAAGAGTTCCTTTAAAAAAAAAGATATTAGTAGTACAATTATCCTACCTATCCTGTGTATCCATATTTTTCCTCTTTTTTCTTTTTCTTCTCCCCCTCTTCACCCCAGTTGCTCCTTCCTATTTGAGCAGTTTCTTTTCCCTTTCACAATATCTACTGTAACTTTATTTTTAAGTGAGACATAAAAAGCACGTGATCGTAGGGGAACATGTAATGTTTTGTTAGTTTTATACATTACCATGATGTTTAAATCACTTAAATGTATCAATCACTTATCATTTCTTTGTACTAAAAAATCTTATCATATCCCCTATTCTACCTTCTGAAAATACTCACTATGTCACTGTTATCTGATTGTTGTCACACTAAGTGACAGCACCCTAGTAGCTTTTATTCTTACCTACCTGTGACTGTATCTTTTGAACACTTAATTTCCCCTGAAGGTCCACATGTTGAATGCTTGGTTACCAGTAGTGGAGTTGAAGAAAGTGGAACATATATGGTCTAAGTCTAAGGGCAAAGAAATGCGCTCCCTGGGGGCACACTTTTGCCTTTGAAGAGTATCCTAGGGCTCCCTTCCTCCACTATGCTGCTTTCTGGCCTCTATGAAGTCAGCAGCTTTACTCTGACACATGCATCTATCACAAATGGCCTCAAAGCAAAGAAGCCAAGTGACCACATTCTGAAACCAAGCCAAAGTCTTTCCTTTATGAGTAAGTTGATTATCTCTGAGTAGTGTCACAAGAAAGCACTGTCACAGTATCCACTGATCCATCTTTTCTCATCCCTCCTCTACCCTCTGTTCTATCCAGCCTCAACCACTGTTCTACATTCACATTTATATTTTTGAAAAATCTTTTTTAATTGTTCATAAACAGAATTCCATTGTATAATTTAGATACTAATTAGAAGGGTTGAAAGTAAGAAATATAAAAAAGTAAAATATTTAATTAAAATTTTTGTTTGTCTTTAACACAGGGTCTTGCTATGTAGTTGTCTGCCCTTATCTAATTAGAATTTGGAAAGAGTCAGTTAAACTTCGTGTATTTGTCGGGTTTTTTTGAGGATGGACTTTGAATTTTAAGATTATTATTACCAAATTGTGTAACTAGTCTTTAGAAGAACTTGTATCTGTATAATTTATGGAAAGAGATTTCTGAAGCATAACCCTTCATTTTAAAACCTGTTCCATATTGCAAAAATATTTTATAACTGATTATTTTCTAGAGAACCATAAAACTAAATGCTTAAAGATGTTGAAAGGAATTGAATTATTTAGATATTGTACTTTTAAATAGTTTTAGATACTACTATACCTATTCTTTAAAATAATTAGGTTTGCTTCAGCAATACAACACAGAAAATAGTATTGTCTTTCAAATGTATTTAAATTACATAATGTATTACCAGAAGTATAGGGGATAAAATTGATCAAGAAATATCATTTAAATGTAAGAGTCTATCTTATTTATTGACAATGAAAATCCAGTATTTTGTGAGCAGGGTGGAACAAGCTACCTTTTACAGATTAAGAAGTTAGTATAAATACAATTAGTGTGAGTACATGGTTTCTTAAAAAATTTTTCCTTAATAAAATATATTCTTACAAGAATATCTGATTTATGTCATAGTTATTATAAACCTGCTTAGTTATAACCTGGAATTGTTATGAATTTTTAAAATTATTTTTGAGGGCTGGAGGTACAGCTCAGTGGGGTAAGTGCTTGCCGCTAAGCACTAAGGCCCTGAGTTCGATCCCCGGTCCCGGAAAAAATAAATAAATAAATAAATAAAATAAAATAAAATTATTTTTGAAGAGAGAAAGAGTATACATATCTAATCACAAAATAAATATACACCATTCATTCTCTTCTTATAATAATTTTTATCTTCCTTTTATCTATAAGAATACATAGCCTTGTAAGGCAATGACACAGGACCTATCATTTGATGTCAAAATTAATTTCGCTATTAGTCTGCTTAAAAATAGCACTTAGGTGTAACTTAACTTGGATATAACTTAAATTAATATTTCCAGAACTCTGAAATCTTATTTAGAAATTTTGAATAAACGCATGATTTTCCCTTCACATTTCTTGTGAGAAACTACTCTCTTGTATAAAAATGTAAAGAATTTAATAAGGTTTATAATTAACAAAAATAAAGACCTGGGACATTTTCTTTCACTGTATTCTATGCTACTAGTTTTGAAAGCATATTATTTACTTATCATCACATATATTTTCATTACTTTTCACTTATTTATTCATTCATATTAGTTACTCTCTTGATAATATATCATATTACAACTAATAGTTTAGCGAATATTTCCACGTAGTTACTGCTAGGTGTCACAGTGTAAAAATGGTGAAAATATGACAGAAAATCTATTCTTACATTATCTGAAGAGTTTGAATTCCTAGGAATATAACATAAAGCCCCAAGAACATGGTTTTAGAAAATAAATGTTTTGTCAAGTTATTTCAAATCTACTGTTTTAGGCATGGAGACAAGTGGTTGAAAAATCTTTATGCCAAATAATAAGCCTTTTAATGTAAACCTACATCTAGCAGTTGAATATTATCTGTGATATGGTTTACGAATAACAGGATCTCTAAAGGGCCACTGACAAATAAAACTGAGGGAGGGTGTGTGTAGCCATTGAAGAGCTTTTGCCTGAGTTAGGGAGAATGAGCTAGAAGGAGCACCAGGGTGAAGCTCCTTTGTTCTATCATTCTGATTTATGATTCTTTGGCATATGTACTATTCATCATTTATCAGTTTCAACTCTGTTCTAACCAGCTTAAACATGCATTCTGCTTTAAAATCTAGATAATGAGCACAACAAGGTCTATACATAGAGATGAGATTTTATCCAAAGAGCTGATGAAAATTTTTCCTCCTGAAAGTGTTTTTAGTGTCCTCTCTAATAGCTGATTGATGATTTTGTTTCATTCTTATGTTGTAACAACCACTTTTCTTCTCCCAGTGTTCCTATAAAAACATGGTTGTATTCCATGCAGTAGTAATTCACAGTTTCAAATCGAAGGGTTATTGTGCCAAAGGATAAATGGAAATAAGAGAAAGCTGGCCAGGCAGGTGCCGTAGATTATCAAGGCGAAGGTTGGTTTCCAGGAAGCGATGACAGATCTATTCAACTGCAAGCTGTGGATCAGGCTCCACAGTGATTTAGTTCTAGAGCAGTGAACTGCAGCAGAAGAGGCCAAGCAAGTCCCATAAATCTTGATGCAAAATGACAAACACCAGAGCACTTAGGTAATGCAGGTTTCAGGATATGTAAAGTAAGTTTAAAGTAGCAGTACCATAAGAAGAAAATCTAATAGGAAATGCAGTCATACCCTGAGAGTTTGATTTGTTTTGTACTGCTTGTGAAGGTAAGCAAAAATAGGTCAGACCACAGAAGCCATGTGTGAAAACCATTCATGAGAATGACGACTAAATTGCTTTTGTAAGCAAAAAATGCAAAAATCCATATGTAACACTCCTACAAGATCAAGCATATAAGAAGGTAGAAGTAGATATGGAATTCTTAGGTCACCAAAAAGTAATCAGAATTTTGGTATTTCAATGAGACTTTTAGTGATAATTACGTTTAAATCATTGAGCCTCTTTCTTGAGTTTATACGTTAGTTTTGGTCCAGAGATGAATTGAGAAGCTCTTTAAGGTCAGAAGTCTGCCCAAGCCATTAATGTAAATTATGTCATATTTCTGATCACTTGACTTTAAACAGAATAGCAATTTAAAACTTCTGTCTTTAGGTGGACCTAAAATATAGAGCAAAAGGTTACATAGCCCCAGGTAGTACTAAAAAGCTAAACTTTCTTCCTCTTTTTACCTTGATCCTTAATAATCCACCTAGTTTCTCTTCTAGGATATACATGTTAGATAGCTCCATATACACAACTAGGCTTAAACAGAAGCTCACTCAGCTTGGTGTGTGGCTTTAAATCCAACCACATCTGGTAAAAACTGAGTCATGAATTTATTACCCAAAAAATGCCCTTAGAGAATAAGAATTCACACTTTAAATGGTTGAAACTAACTAATTTAAAATTACCCAGATTTATGTGTATATTCACTTATGTATGAACAATTATAATCTATGGAAAATATTTATTTATTTATTATTTTATTGGTTAAATATTATGGATGTTAATTTAAGACTATTCTCTTTTTCCACCTTTATTGAAATATTATTTACACTGATGTGTTAATATATGTGTGCATTGTGGAATGCTTACTAGAATCAAATTAACACATGCATTGCCAAACATAGTTACTGTTTCTTGTGTGGTAAAACTACTTGCTATGTAACTCTTTACAAATTCCATGACTACAGTCACCATGCTATAGGTTACAGAAATTAGTTGAAAGTTTGTTCTTTGTATCAATGTATTTCTTTGTTCCCTAAACCAAGGCCCTCTTAATCAATAATGTTATTCTGTATCACTATTAGTTCAACTGTTCTTTTAAAGATTCCACATATAAGACCACATTATATTTACTTTCTATATGTAACTTTTTTACCGTGATAGATTGACAACAGGTGGTCAACTTTTAACACCCAGCTGAACCGAGTAAGCATGGTGCTAGGTGTGGGAGGCCCAGCTGGGGACTGCTGCCAGCAGGATAAGAGGCAGATCTGGAGAACAAGGAAGTCTGTTGGGAGCTGAGAGAAATTGTTGGGTGCTGTTGGTTCTCTTGGAGGACCTTGTCATGCTGGCTTTCCTGATGAACTCAGATATTCCCATTATCCAAGGAGCTCAGGACCTTATTGTTGCTGAGAAGGGCTTTGGTTCACTTTAGGGGAGCTTTGGTCCTCAATTTGATCATCAGTTCCTGGCTCCAGACAGGAAGATGGTGCACAGCTCAGTCTCCTGGAAAAGTTTGTCACATTAGCTTTCCTGATGGGACTCTGCTTTCTTCACCACTGGAGGAGCTCAGGACCTCACTGTCGCTGTGTAGGCCTGTGATAATTTGAGGGACATCTGTGGTTCTCACTTTAAGCATTGCTTCCTGGATCCAGGGTAGATCTCTTCAGCCTGCTCTCCCAGGTCCTTTATCCTGCTGCCACAGACTTTCTTTCAAAGGACCTTTGGGCCTTGGCGGTGCAGATCCATCAAACAAGCCTGCATGAGACATTGTTGTGGGCTCTAGGCCTCCAGTTGGATTTGTGAGAGGAATTATTATGGACTCTAGGTCTTCAGCTCGACTCATGCAGGACATTTCCCTGGGATCCAGGCTCTCACTGGATTCTCTGGTCTTTACTGTGTGGGCAGATTTCCTACACTCTTTGGTATATCATTCTTTGGGTGTCTATTATAAATAAATTTATAAAATATGTGTCCTGTATTATATTGTTCCCTTTGCAAAATAAGCCTCAAACCAAAATCCTCGGTCCAATATTTTCTAATTTCTTTCATTCATATTTTTTCAAATAATAAGTCCTTTTTCCCTTTTAAGCCTTTATAATATTCCACTGTCTACATTCACACACACACACACACACACACACGCACACACACACACACGCACACGCACACACACACACACACACAGATGTATTGTGAATGATATTATGATATTGCAACAAAGATGAGAGTACAGAAATATATTCAAAGTACAGACATTTTTCATTCTGAATGTATAGCCAAAAGTAAGATTGCCAAAACACACAGTAGTTTCTTTCTTAAATAATTTTTTATGAAATTCTATATATCAAATTGGACTGACATAATTTAAAAGTAACATTTTCTAAAGAATTTCAGTGAGCCAAAAAATGCAGACAAGTGATTTCATCAAATCATGAAAAAAATACAAGGAAAAATTTTAAGAGAGATAGAAGGTATAAGCTAGAAGTACATAGAAAATTTGGAATTGAAGATGAACAACTTTGATGAAGATAAAAGTATGTAATATAAAAACCACTGTTAGTCCTTATTATTTTGTTCAGAAACCCTGTATCATTCTTATGGTTTTTGTTTTCTTTTGTTGGCATTTTGTTATTGTTCTTTTTCTTTTCACTTCTGTGTAAAATTTTTTAAAAATTTGAAAAACAAAACTATGGTGGTCAGGCTAGAAAATAGAAATTTTGAATTTTGAACTTTTGGCCAATATTTTTTAAATTATAAATTTATATTTAAAAACCTAATGAAAGGAAAACTAAACCCTGAACAAACACATTTTTAACATACTCCTATGTGTAAACAAACAATAAATGCTAAATAAAGGGATCAAATTAAAGAAAAAGCAACTTTTCTCTGGTTTTAATTTCAGAAAGTCCCTTTTTTTTCTTTTTTACTTTCCTATGGATTTTAGCAGGTATTTTACTTTTTAAAAAAGTTATTTATTTTAAAAATAAAAGAAGGAAAACATATTAACAAACAGACATCCATTTACAAAATAGCATAAGAACAATACAAGCAATACAGAATTACAAAGTAATGGGAAATTATCAATGGTTGTTGTATTACATATTGATGTCTTCAAAGTGGTTGATCAATGCAAGATTGATCAAATAATTAATCATTGATTATTCCTTTTAGTAAAGTGATAAAAGTCAGTAGTTATGGCAGATAATTTACTAAAGTTTCCCCAAATTAGCTAGTTAAAACAAAAAGAGATTTTTTAAAGAGACGAAAGAAATTTGAGATTGGGGAAATCTCTAGAACATGTACCACCTCAAATTATTGAGGGGAAGTGGATGAGTCCCTGAAGTGGAAATCTCAGACCATCCCTCCTTGCTTCATCCATACAAAAGTACCTCAGTGTTCTTGTTCTTTACTTTCCCATTCTCTGTACTTTGAAAATATTGTTAGTCAAGGAATATCCTGACTACAGCAAAAGATCAAAATTGTCATGCACTCTGTCAAGAGGAACGGCCACATTCAAGGATAGTAATCTTTATTAAAGTAGTTATATGTGACCACTAAAGGCCCAGTAATGTAGGCCTATGGTTTTGATACCAGGAAACAGACAAGCAGATATTCCCATGAAGCTCTAAGTGAGTTGGTCCACCTATGTGCTAAGCTTCTGCACTATATATTCCAAGCTGCATGGCAATAAATTGTTGGCAACTGAAAACTCAAGGAATAGAAAAGATAATAATAAAAACAGAGTAATCATTATGTCAGCTAAAAACCTGGATCTACTTGTTTTTAATGCCAGAATATTTTTATTTCATTTCACTTATATAAATTGCTAGCCTAGCCGGGCCTAGTGGAACATTCCTGTAATCCTAGCACTTGGGAAGCTGAGGCCGGAGGATCGTTGGGAGTTCGAGACCAGCCTGGGCTACAAAGTGAGATCAAGGCCAGCCTGAACTGCAGAGTGAAACCCTGTCCCCAAAATAAACAACAAGAAAAAGCAAAGGATAGGATTACTCAGTATTTCCTTCCAAATTCTGAAATCTGAGGCATGGTACTAGCCTCTACTCTCGTAGAGAAAGAGAGAGACAGAGAGAGAGAGATTCCTAAAACGCATTTGTGGATTAGCTGCAACTGTAGGCCTAACTCCTCCTATCCAGACATATTCTCCCACTTTTATCCCACTTGTCCTTGTCAGCAGGCTTCATCACTTCTACCCGGTTTCCAGAATGTTCAGTCGCTCCCTTCTCACGGGTTTCCTCTTTTAAACATATTCATGCTCAGCATGCTTGCACCTAAGGTCATCTATCCGATCTTCAGCCATTCTTTCCTGCATCTCTCTGCACATTTGAAGTAAAGTTCACATTGATCTCAAATAACCATACAGTAAAAATTAAATATAAATATAATCTTCTTCAAAGATTATAAAAAGATGCATATAAAGATACATCCAGACAGAATAAAAATAGTAGGACAAAAGCGGGGTAGGATATAAAGCGAGCAAGTGAGTGCCACTTTTCACCAAACATTTAGGCAAAAGTCAGCTTTGTGCCTCACCTGGGGTACAGGGGACGCAAAGCAAAACTCCAAACCGTTAGTCTAATACACAGTAAGACTAACAAACATGCCAGAAAAAGCACCTCTGATAGTTTTCTCTTCCAACAAGTTCTGAAATTTGGAAATTACTTGAAGATTTGTCACAATTTAGGAGGAGTATGTTTCAAAAAACAAGAATGTCTGAGTCATAGTAAGAATCATGAGATTTGCGGAGGTTTAACTTCTCTTTCCGTCTAACTCCTCTGTGATTATCTGTAACAACCAGCAGCCACCATCTCTGCAAAGATTAATATGGTTTCCTGCCAGCAACGAACCGGCAAGGCTGTTCGTGCTGTGTCTTCTCCCTTCTTGGAGAATCTTGTTATTCGAGCGGATGTGTGGTTCCCTGGAAAACTGCATCTTGATCTAAAATCTTGTGCAGTATTTCACATGAAATAGCCCATCCTAGGGATTGTTTATCAAAAGTTATTAAAGATGATTAAATTTGCCTCTAGCCAAGGTTTTTGGTAACAACTGGGTCAGTTATCAAAACTTCAAAAGTGGCAAGTGTTGGTGAAAATATAAAAGAACTATGTCTCTCTTGTTGCTGATATGATTTTAAAATGATGCAGTGCTTATGGAAACCAGTTTTGTAATTCCTGGTAAAATGCCGAAGTTACAGAAATGTAAATTGGTACAGAGACACAATAGTATAGCTTTTCATAAAATACTACAGTTTAAAAATTAAAAATTCCATATATTTATATATGTTTATAAAAACATTGTGAACTTTTATAAAGAAATATTTTCATTTGGGCTTAAATTAGGCCCTAATTAAGTCACTGTGTTTGGCACACAGAGTAACTGAACTGTGTTTGTGCTGCATTGTGAAGACTTCAAACAAAACATTTCTTCTTAAACTCAGTGATAATTTTATTTAAAAATTCAATACATAGGAATGATGGAATATGTATGAAATGATGTTAGGATTATTTAGATTTTAAAGAAGTCCCTTGTAATAAATAAATTATAATATGTTATATATTTGAAGACACAATCTTAATTATATAGGCCAGGATGATCTCCAACTATGTATCCCAGGCTGGCCTTGAACTCGTGGAGATACTCCTGTCTCAGCCTCATGAATGTGGGATTATGGACAAATGTTACTGTGCCTGACATGATTTATTTCATTACATGATCTAAGTATAGAAACGGTCTGAAAAATTAGATGATAGGAAACGGGGAAGCAGAATTTTTGGAGATGAGGAAGGAGATACAAAAGTTAGGAAAGTGGAACAAAGGACCAAAAATGACCAAGATATGCCATACATATAAACCAGTTCCCCCGAACAGTTAAAATCATTGTGTATCACAGGCACAAACCAATCATACAAAGTAGATATTACAGTGATTTTGAAAATACCTGTTAATGTATGCTAAAATATATTTTAAAGCAAATTAAAGGGAAATTTTTATGGGTGGCTTCCCATATGAAACTATTGCACATTTATGTCCTTGCCTGTGTAATTCAATAAAGAATGAGGAACTTCAGATTATCACTAAATTACCAAGCAAATTTCGGTGACTGCTCACTGCCTTTCTTTCTCATGCTGAGTGCTTCCAAGGAGCACAGACAGAAAGCTCCATGGCTGTAAGGTTGCCCAGATTGATCCTGGATTGATCCTTGTGTAAAGAGACCTAATAGGCATTGAATTTTTCCTCAAATATTTGATGTATGTCTAGATCAAACATGACCTCTCTTTGAAATCAGGATTCAACGTGCTATTGAAGCTCTGCCGGTTTTCCCCGTCAATCCTGTTTTATAATTTAAATTCATACCACTTGTGGTGTCCACGTTCCCACTGTAAACCTTGGTTCTGAAATCGTAGAAAAGTTCTTTCTCTCTCATCTTTTACGATGACAAATCTTACATTTCACAAAAGTGAAAATTTAATTTGAATTTACTGTATCGAATTGAGTTATAGGAGTCTGTACTGAAAAAGCACAGAACAATTTATTTTGTACCAGATTAAAAGATGTTCAAAGCAAAACAAATGTCAAATTCTCTGAAGTCTAATATTTTCTGGGCAATTGCAAAGAGACAGGAAGGTCTCATAAATACTTGCAAACAAATAAATTCAGGAGAACTCACAGACCATTGTGTACATACATAGCATTTTGGGAAAAAATATTGGTAAGATTTAGAAGCAGCATGTTCACATTATCTTTAATATGTACTTCTTTGCAGCTAAATTAAAGTGAATGAACATAACTTAAAATAAATGTATAATAGTTACCATTATAATATAAATTTAAAACATTTACACAGCCATTTATTCTTTAAATTTTATAAATGTTATCTCACATATTTCCTAGGATTTTAAATTAAATTAAAACAATATGTTATATTTGATATTAATATCATCATAGAAGAAATTTTCTTCCATGGCAGAAGCTTTTGAAAAATTATGCATTTATTTATTGTTTATGTTAATCTAGAGAAAACTCAGCAGTCCTAAAATTTATGGATATGTTTTACAAGAACAGCATTATCAAATTAATTTGTTTTAACATTAAAGTTGTTCTGTCTTAACTTACATTCTTTTTTTTTAATACTGAGATCCTTTAATTTCCTTAAAAATTCATAGAATATTGTTTGGACAATATTTCATGCCTATATCTTGTACTCTGAGTAACTGTTGTGAAGATAACAATATGCAATGTATTAATTATTGTTACTCTCCTATCAGAGTGCTTTTAAAATATTTTATTTGTTTTCTCCTTAAAATAAAAAAGTAAATAAAAGAAGAAAACTTGTGGAACATATTCTATGTATTACTTTTGCAACAGCAAACAGGAACACTGAAACAACCCCCAGCATGTGGAGGAAGATTTACTCACACTAACAGGCACTGATCGGGATCATTCCCAGAATATCAGATCCCAAACTCAGGGGGTCTAGGGTTTCTCTATGATGCACAGATAGTAGGTACAAAGGTCAGAGAGAACAGCCTGCAGTTCCCCGGATTAGCTAGCAGGGTGAGATCATCAGTTACAAGGGCGGATTAATGATCATGGGTTTAGGAAGCTTGGCACGATGGTACAATCAGGAATTTTGGATGTTTAGTTATGCTCTTCTGATTACAGGAGTCAAGAAAGTAATTGCAAAGCCATGAAGCAGTTACAGAACTAGGCAGTTTCAAAAGAACAAAGTTTTAAAAAGAACAATTTCTTTGTACAGTATTTCCCTTTCACTTGCATGTCACATATTTCTAAATAATGTACAAAATCTTTCAGCGCACATGTATAGGACATTTTCATATCATCCATAAAATAATTTATTCTTATTTTCTAAAAATGCTCATTCCTACACAACACTAATAATTTCTTTCTATCTCTGTGAATTTGCTATTCATATTATTTCTGGTTGCCTTTTCCTCACTTCTTTCAACTAAACCAGTAGCTGTAATTTAAAAAATTACCTTATCTGCCAATCTTGCTTTTCATATCTGTCCACTTTAATTGCACAGAATGACAGTGTTCACACGAAATCTTTAGAATTCAGTGTTGTTTAATTAACGATGTCATTGAGCTAATGCAAAATCAGTTAGCTGAAATACTGTGAAATTATTCCTTTTCTCTGTATTTGTCCTTATTTTTATTTAATATTTTTTAGTCTTTTCATAGGGAAAATTCTTTATTTTAGATTTATTTAATCATACTAATGAAGTTTAATGTGAGCTTTTTGGATAAAAGTGTGCCACTACTCCTTTTTAAAATTTATTTTAAAAAATAAACGAAGGAAAGCATATTAACAAACAGACATCCATTTACAAAATAGTGTAAGACAATACAAGCAATACTGAATTACAGACAGAGTGGTAGGAATTAATGGTTGTTGTATTACATATTGATATCTTCAAAGTGGTTTCTTGGGAGAACAAATAGAGACATGCAAAATGGATTAAATAATTAATAACTAACTGATCCTTTCAGTAAAGCAATGGAAGTCAGTAGTACAACCATGTTAGCTATCCTGTGTGTGCATACATACAGAGTTTCCCCTTCATTCTTTTTTCTTTTCCCTCATCCCAGTTGCTCTTACTTTTCAGCAGCTTTTGTTTGTCACAGAACGTCTATCATACCTCTGAATTTTTATTCACTCTTTCATGTTCTTATACTAGTGAGTTAATATGTTGCTTAAACATGGAGGTCTGATTTATTTCACTTGTGAATATGGACTCTAGTTGTGACCATTAACCTGTAAAAGCCTTGAGTTTATCTTTCTTTATAGCTGAATAATATTCCATTATGTAAAAAAATCTCAATTTTTCTATCCATTCCTCAATGGATTGACATTTATGTTGCTTGCACAACTTAGCCATGACAAATTGTGCTGCTACAAATTTGCGTGCACATATATCGCTGTGATACAATGTTTTCAGTTCTTCTGGAAAAATGCCCAGAAGAAGAATAGCTTGATAAATGGACCTCTAGATGTAGTTTGCTGAGGAATCCCCAAACTGATTTCCACAGTGGTGTAGCCAGTCTACATTCCCACCAGCAGTGGAGAAGAGTTCCTATTTCTCCACAGTGTTGCCAGCATTTATTATTGGTTGACTTTTTAATGATACCCATTCTTAGTCAGGTGAGATGAAACCTCAGTGTTGTGTTAATTTGCATTTCTCGAATGAGTAATGGGGTTCAACATTTTCTCATGTATTTATTTGCCATTTGTATTTCTTTGTCTTAGAAGTGTGTATTCATCTCAGATGCCCAATTTCAGATTGGACCTTTGAATTTGGGGGAGAGGCTGATGTTTTTTAATTCTTTATATATTCTAGAGAGAAGACCTTTGTCTGAAGGACAGACAGCTAAAATTTTTTCCCAATTTGTGGGTTTTCTTTTTACTCTGCTGGTGATTTCTTTAAATGTGCAGAAACTTTTCAGTAGAATGAGATCCCTGTTGTTGATGCTTTGAAGTATTTCCCGTGTGGTTTGGTTTTTGTTCATGAACTCTCTGCCTATCCCTATGTCTTTGAGGTTTTTACCTACACTCTCTTCTAATAGATTTAGTGTTTCTGTTTTAATATTGAAATCTGTGATCCATTTTGACTTGAGTTCGGTGCACAGTGGTAGACTTGGGTCTATGTTCAGTCTTTGGCAGGTGGCAAGCCAGTGTTTCTAGCACCATTTACTGAAGAGGCTATCTTTCTTCCAGTGAGTTTGTTTGGCCCTTTTGTCAAAGATTAGGTGACTGAGTGTGTTCGTGGTTGTGGCTGCATGTTCCAGTCTGTTCCATTGATCCTCTGGTCATTTTTTTTAGCCATTACTGTGTTGATATTATTGCAGTAGCTTTGTAGTATAATTTCAGGTCACAGATTGTAATTCCACCTGACTTATCCTTGTTGCCCAGGATTGATTTTGCTATTCAGGGTCTCTTAAGGTTCCAGATTAAGTTTTCTATGTCTGTGAGGTATGCTAATGGTAGTTTAATGGGAATTGCATTGAATCTGTACAACTGTTTTGGTAGCATTTTCACAATATTGGTTCTTCCTATCCATGAACAAGGAATATTTTTCCATTTGTTGAAATCCTCTTCAATGTCTTTTTTCAGAGTACTGTAGTTTTCATTGAATAGATAATTTACTTCTTTTGTGAGACTGATTCATAAATATTTCAACTTCTTGGATGCCATTGTGAAAGGTATGGTTTCCTTAATTTCTCTCTCAGTCTGTTTGTTGTTTGTGTATAGGACTGCTATGGATTTTTGAGTGCTGACATTCTGTCCAGCTACACCGTGGAATGTGTTGATTAATTCAAGTATTCTTGTGGAGTTTTGGGGGTCTTCCATGCAGAGTATCATATCAACTGAGAATAGGGATAGCTTTACTCCTTCCTTTCCTATCCTTATTTCTTTTATTTCTCTCTCTCTTGTCTAATTGTTCTGGCTAATGCTTCCAGAACTATGTTGAATATGAGTGGTGACAGTGGACATACTTTTTTGTTGCTGAATTTAAGGTGAAAGCTTTTAGATTGTATCCATTTAGTAGGATGTTGGCTGTGCTTTTTCATAGGTGGCTTTGATCAGATTGAGGTAAAGACCATCTATTCCAGTTTTTTAGTATTTTTATCATGAATGCATGTTGGACTTTTTTCTGCATCTATTGATATAATCGTGTGGTTTTTGTCTTTGGCTCTATTGATATGGTGTATAACATTAATTTATTTGTGTATATTGAACCATCCCCACATTCCTGGGATGAATCCAACCTGGTCATGGTGTATGATTTTCTTGATGATTTGCTGCATTCTATTTGCTAGTATTTTATTGAATGTCTCTACATCTATGTTAATTAGAGAGATTGGTCTGTAGTTCTCTTTCTTGGTTGGGTCTTTCTCTGTTTTTGGTACCAGGATAATACTTGCCTCCATAAATTATAAGGGATGGCAGCTTTTAGCATACCATTTTAAGACAGAATAATTCTAGTCCTAGTGCAAGCCTCAAAATGTGTCTTATTTGAAATCATACTCATTGATTTCAAAACATGCTACAAAGTTTCAGTAATTTAAATTGTAGCAATTATTAGAGCTAGCATGTAGATAAGTGAAATTCATCTGAAAGCCCAAAATAAAATTTTAAATATAACAAATTAATTTTAATGATTGTGCCAAGTAATTCAGTGGGAAACTAACAGAACTTTTTCTTTTTTTTAATAAATGGTATTAGAAAAATGGTTATGAACATGCACAAGAAACTAGTTGTATTGATCATTCTGCATACAAAAATAACTTAAAGTAAACTTTGGACCTAAATATAAGAAAAAGCTAGGAAGTATGTTGAATTAGAGTCAGTGAGTCTCTGTGACCTGGATTGAGATGATTTCTTAGATATGTCAATAAATGGATGAGTAAAATTAAATTTCTTTTAAAAAAGAAGAAATGGGCTTACTCAGAATTAAACTATTTTGTATCCGTTGACTAGGATATATGAAAAGTTGCATTACTGATACCATTTTTTTCTTTTTAATTAAGTTGATCACTTTCTTATCAGTCTTTAATGTGTTTCTTTTTATCTGACAAAACTCATGCAAACAGGAACAAAAACAAAAAAATTTTAGTCAAACATTATGACCTCAGTGTAAAACTTCTTTTTCACTACGGTTTATCAGAATATTTTATGTAGAATATCTGTTACGTTGTCTAGCACTTACTAAACACTCAGTAACCAACGTTTACTCTAGTTAGTTTATGATTTTTTCAAACTTCCTCTTTTACTTCTCTGAGCACACAACTACACATTTAGTAAGAGATCAAGAGTCCACCGTGTGGCGGGTACTTAAATCTTCTATGAGGTTCAGCTTTCCTTCCTGCCCAGGCTTTTCTGTGTCCATGATCCTGGTACCCTGTCTGCGATCCGTCACATACTGTGCCGGCATTATCTGTGTGTTTTTGCATGCAGCTATTTTGTTTGCTAATCAGTTTGTTCACATACAAGGTCTTTCATAGTTTTCCTCTTGCCATCATTTCTTTTAGGCCTGAAAGCCTGTGGTGTTGCCAGCAAAAACCTAAAGAATAAACACTACAGCGGCTATGGTATTTTACAGTCTCTTATTTCTTCTCGAAGTGGTTCTACTTCTTTTCCGCTTATTTATTTCTTATTTAAAATTATAAATCTTTCTTAATGGAAAATACATAGCAAAACATTGAGAGGTCATCTAGGAATTCTTTAAAAATATTCCCTGTAAATTCATTCTTCCCTACAGATGTCAGATACGCTGTGGATAATGTCTGGCTTGCATGTAATACTTACTGAAAATATCCTCCTGGACTCAAATACCCCAGCTATGTTGTAAAATAAACTCAAATTTTACCTTTCTCATCACAGTTTATATTGTTTTAGTAGAAAAACATTTTTCATTGACACTTGCCATAGCACTGTATGGACCACTTTATTGAGAAATTTTACAGTACGTTTAGAAATTACTGCAGAGCATTTATCTTTGGAGGTAGGGAGAGAGACTAAGTTCAACTCCGAACACAGAACCAAGAGGAACAAGTACAAATTAATAGCAAAGAATTAACAGCAAATGTGTTAATGGATGAAAACTAACGAAAGGAAACTTGAGCAGTAAGGAGAATTCTGGTTTAACTGAACTAGGAATGTTCTTGCTAAAGTAAATTCAGCCTGATTAGACATTGGGTGAGGGATTGTGGAAATGAGAAACCCATTTGATATTGACATTGATTTGACATATAAGCTGGAGGATAGTTACTAACCTAACAAAAATCTTTGCAAAAACTGAACTTAAAAATTATTTACTGCTGGATATGGTGGTGCATACCTGTAATCTTGTTGCGGCAAAAATCAGAAATCGGGTCAAACTCCGCAGGGAATCCAAAAACTCATTCACAACAAATGGAGTTTTCATTAAGGATCAATTTGGACCAGTCATTGCCCCCCATTCCTGACCAGAGAATGTGGCACTTAACTACCTTTGTTCTCACCTTACATACATTTTTGGTTGCCATGGTAATAGATTGGAATGTCTAGGCCTGGCCATAGTTGTTTACCTTGCACCATGTGACCAGGTCAGGCTCTGGCCATAATGATATATATACTTTAACAATTCAGACAAGGAAAAGAATTCCAGGACAAAGTCAGAACTGCAAAGTTAACTCTTCACAATCCCTCCAGGATGTTTCTCAAGACACATTTTGAGGCTTGTCTATCTTAAAATGTTGTGCTAAAAGTCACTGCCCATTACAATCTCAGAATGTGGGAGGCTAGACCCTGTCTCTAAAATCTTTAGAAATTTCACCGAAGTTGCTCAGTGAAAAACTTCATTGAAATAACATTATGTAATATAACAAAATTGTAAATTCCTATCATTTTGTGTTGAGGTCGTGTTTCATTTTTTGTGTGTGTTTCTGTGTTGTTTTGGTTTTGTCTTCATTGTTATTTTGTCAGTTTTTAAATTTTTAAAATAAAAAATATAATCTTCAAAACAACTTTAAAAATTTCACTTAAATTATTTATAACAGGCACATCCACAAAACTTTTAATTGTATATCCTGCAATTAGGTAAAGTGATGTTTTGATGCAAAAATACATTCAAATCAGGTTAAACACCTCTAGATAAAGTCTTATCATTTTATATGGTGACACTTTCAGAAGATTTTCTTATAGCTTTTTGAAATGTATGATACTCTATTGTAAAATGAATTTACAAGGAATTCAATGAAGAGAACTAGCAGAAGATTCTAAATCTTCTGACTAAAGTTTGGTCAAGACAAAAAGAAATCTTTATCAGTACTCACTTGAATTATTTCACATCTGTTTGTGTAAATTACACTCTGTACCAAGTTTTAAGTATATCGTTGGCCACATCATTTCTGTATGCTTTCTTACCCTAAAAGTATACATATGAATTTTATAAAGAGAAATCAATTGCATGAAAATAAGTAGAATTTCCTCATTAATACTTATAGAAAAAATATTTCAAATGTTAATGTCTGATTAAGTATGAGAAATTAGAGTATATTGACTTATCCATAAATTTACTTAAAATATGGTATATAATATTGAATTTTATTTCCTCATTTGAATTTATTCTAGGAAAATCTCCCTGGCATTATTCTTTATAAAAAGAAAAATAATTCTTTGCATGATTCCTGAACTGGTTTATAGGTGATTCCATCAACGTATTTATATTGGAAAAAATCTGTGTATTTAATTTGTTCAATTGCAATATATTAGTGTTGAGCCGTTACTGTTTCTCAACAAAATAGCCACACAGGGGCGCTCTAAGCCAGTGAAAGAAACCACCTGCTAAAAAGATCATAAAACGATTTTCCTGTTGCACAATAAAATCAAAGAGAGTTTTAGCATTTCAACATCATTGTGAGTGCACCTTTAGCATGCCTCTTAGAAATATGCTTCTCTGAAGATTATATAAGTCACATTCAAAACAATTTACAGCAAAAGCCAATTTTTACTTCTGGCCAGCTAACAGATTTTACTTCAAAGCAATTGTACTTAATGAAAACCACTGTGCATACAAGTGGCTTCATTCATAGGCTACAATAATGATAAAAGGAGTTGCTCATAATTGAACAAAAGCGAAAGTATCAGAGAAAATCTTTAATAATGCGTATTTAATTTCCTTGGTAACAATTACATTTTTTAACTCTAACTTACATGGAATTTAATTTTTTAATTCAACCAAAATATTTGTTTTTGTTTTGTTTTATATTATAAAACATAAGATATATGGAGATAAAATGTCATTATATACATTTAGTTTAGATGACAGAAAACCATCCTTTGGATTAGACAATTTGCAACAGTTCAAAATTATTTCCTAGGTGATTCTATACAATTTCATCAAAAGGTAGATACAACTATTCTATTGGGAATTATTTTCTTAATAATAAGTGGAGAAATTATAGAGACAGACTCAGTGACATCAGCTGAAGCTGCCAGACAATTTTAAAAACTAATAAACAAATTTGCCTTAACATTCCCTGAAAACTTTATTGTATGAGTATTCAAGCAATAAAGAAACATGTATTGAAGGTAAATATAATAAATCTTGGTTAGAAAACTCAAAGTCTATAGATCTTTAGTCAGTATCTAGCATACACCTATATTAGCAAGAGTGAAAACTCATTCAGGTGGTGCAAGGCTTCCTCTGCTGCCCTCACCTCCAAGTTGAGCGATGTGATATCCCACTGAGAAGAGAAGTAGCCCACCATCATTTCTCAGGGAACTCAGGTTCACTGAGTATATTATTCAAAAGCAAGCTCCATGCAAGCACAGACAAGGGCCTGGGGCTTCATTCTTCTACCTAGCTGTGCAGGGCTGAGGACCCATTCTGAGTGTGACTGAACAATACACTTGGCCACCTAACGGCTCAGTAGCAAGACGGTGCTTCAAGAGCAAAATAAAAGTTTAGAAAACCAAGGGATTATATATATATGCAAACAACAACTATAAGCCCTAAAGACAGGACAGATCAGTTTCTAGTATTCATACCATATATCACCCAGTTTTCAACAGTAAAAAGGAAGATGAAGTTGAGTATACTCAGAAAACGTGGTAATGATAGGAATCACCTGGGAAAAGATTGTTTCTGAAGACTTAGAAGAAGAGTTATATAAGCATTGAGGGGCTATGATGACAAGGTCTAATGAAACACTAAATGTTAATACAGAGAAATTAATGTGGAAAATTTGAAATTCTGGATTTGAGTATTACTGAATATCAAAACTAAATTAGAACAGTCAGTGAACTTGACGGTAGAAGTTATACAACCTGAAAAATATAGACAAAATAATGCAGAAAAATAAGCAGAATCTTAGAGAAATGAAAGTTTTTATCTATTACACTAAGAAGAATGATGTTAATACCTGGAAGAAAGAAACCAGTGAAAAAATATATTTAATGAATCTCTAAGAATGCTCCTATCTGATCAATACAATACTTTCAATAGCTTAGCATTGTTACTAATTTTTAAGGGGTTTATTTTTAGATCTCGAATGTTCTCCATATATGCTGGAGGCCTGCTTGTCACCTGATGGACTTTTGGAAGGCAAATGGATCATTTAGGGCTCTAAGTTCAACAACGGATCAATCCAACGATGGATTCCTAATTTGATGGGAGAATTGGGAGGTGATGGAATCTGGGAGTAGTGGCTACATTAAAGAACTGGTTCACAGGAGCATGACCTTGTTTCCCATCCCTTTCTCTCTAGCTCTTTCTGCCCCTCTACTTCCTTCCTACACCAGGTGAGCACTATTCCACTGGCACACACTCCTAAGATGCTTTGCCTCACCTGGGCCTAAGAACAGTGAAGCCAGCTCATCAAAGATGGAAACCATTATCCAAACTAACCTTTTTGTTATCTGGTGAGTCTGGGGTGTAGGGATCTCCAGAATCACCCTGGCAGGTGTGCTTCTCTCACTAACCTAGAAAGGGGAAATGAGTTAGAACAAAAGGCCAGGGAAGAAGGGAAGTAATTTTATTGTAGGTATCACAAGAAGAAGTGGAGGTGGCAAAGAGCTGCAACATAGGAATGGAGGCACCCAGCACTAGGACACTGCTGAATCTGGGGCTGTGATCCCATTTTATGGGGCAGAGGTCCTGTCTCCACCTTACTGAGGGTTGACACCTGACTGGATATTGGCCTTGGTCTTGTGGGGTAGTAGGGGAATCTGGGCAGACATCTAACCTGCACTGTGGCGGACAGTGCTGCCAGCACAGGCACAGGTGTCAGCTCAAAGTAACCTCACAGAAGCAGGTCTGAGAACCTTAGACTACCAGCTCCAGTGCTTGCCCTCATGCAAAGGCTGTTTCTTTACTTAAAGGGGCCCAGTTCCCTAATCTAATCCTACCTAAGGATCTCATCTGTACCCATATCTTTTCCTTTAAACTGATGTTCTCACAGCAATGAAAATAAGAGTAACACTGGCCTGTTTGCATTTTAATATCAAAACCATCTAACGTCTCAACAAGCTTATAGATACATGTATATAAACATATATATGGGAAACTGATATATATCATATATGTACATGTATATGAATAAAACAAATTGAAATATATTATGTGTATACAGACCCTTCAATGAATGCAATCATCATGTACTGCAAACATGAACTAATAAAATTAAAAATGAAAAGAAAAGATATATAATTGCACATATTATTGTAAGTACATTACAATTAATATGTACATATTATATAATATATGCATTAATTATATCATATACATATTGAATAATACAATCTTATACATTTTATAATGTGTACATTCTATAACATATAGATATGCACATATATATGAGGACATAGTAAATTATATGCTGGTAGACAGATTTTGAGAAAATTATATCCAGCTTCATTATCAACTTGATTCTGGTTTTTCTTCTGCCAATGAAAATAGAAGATTAGAGAGAGGAAGTAATTCTATCAATTCCTAATTCTGCCCTTCTTGGAATTAACTTTCCATCAACAGAAGAGAGATACGGACTGTGTCAGTGACCATACTAGTTTCAGCACCTGTAATGTGCAGCTTCTTTCTTGGTCTCTACAGGAGAAAACCTGTTCCCCCTGCTCCTGTAGCCCCCAAGGAGGGACCGCAGGAGTCAAGAAACCACTGCACTGTGAGAAATGATGCTTTTGGTTCTGCACATTTACTCTCCCCTTCTCTGAGATTCAAGCTATGACTACACAGCCTATTTTGAAAATCAAGAGACTCCTGTATGATTTCAAAATTATGTCTCTGAATTCTTTTAATGAGAAAAAATTATTAACATCTCTCAATTCTTTTAATACAAATGCTTAACTTTTGCTTTCAAAATCAGAGCTGCCACATGTTTCTTGTGGTCCAATGGCCCTTATCTTCCTTTCCACACCCCCTCAGCCTGTTAGACATTCTGTACCAACGTAGTATCACTGTACTGTACTTCCTATCCAAAATAACTACACTGCATGTTTTGATTTTTCCTGGCTTGACTTGGCACTGATAATTGAAAAAATACTTTAGCAGTAAAAAAAAAATGAAAGACATTAAATATTTATTTTGTTAAAACAGTTTTAGAAAAACATTTTTAGAGTACAGTAAGTGGAGAAATAAATGTTTAATACTCTAAAATGAAAACAGAAGAATTCACTGTTGAGTTTACTTGATACACACCAGATAAATGAGAACTTGACATACATATTCTGGCATATCTCAAGGTTCTTTAGTATAGACTATGTTTGTGAATACCACTCATTGCCTCATCCAGTGCAGCTGTTGGAGTTCTGAGGGGGAAAGAACAACGATAGGACTGAGAAATAAAGAGACAATATACAGAAAACAGAACAGTTGGAGCCCTTTCTCCAGATAGGAGGAAAGAGAACTGTTCAACCACCATAGTGCATTTCTTCATACATTAGGAAGATTGGAGTCCCATGACATCCACTTGCCAGCAACCCATTGCTTGGATTATCTCAGGGCTTGGTGTTCTCTGGACTGAAGCAGCTTGTTCACGTGGCTTGCTTTGGGCACTCTTTGATATCAGCCTAGCCTTGCCTCATCCCCTCATGTGTGAAGAATTTCCAGCCTCAGCCACTTCCTACATATCCCACTTTTCTGTTTTGCAGTAGCAAGTGATGGTTGCTTAGTTGAAGTTGAAGAAGTTGTGTTTGAAGGAATTCTGCAGACAATTTTATTTCTTATGGCTGTACTTTTCTGCTGGATGTCCAAGACCAAGTTAAAGTGAGACCTAAGTTAATTAATTAGTTCTTTGCTATCTATCAAGGACAGTTTAAGTCTCTTTGGGATTTATTTTGGAAGCATGTACAGCACCTCTTAGTTCTTCTGTCAGTGTCAGCCATCTGGATGAGTTAGTCATTGCTTGACCAAGTTGCTTTTTGTGAAAGTTTTGGATTTTTTCTTTCTCCTAGTAACTCTCTCTGGGTATACTATACATCGCTGATCACAGAAAATGACCTGTACATCTGCAGGCATGAGTTCATTCACCACACCATGAGGTTAATAACAATCAATTGTCATAGTCATATGAAAACCTTTGTACCAGAGCATCTTCAAATAAAAAACATTATTGTCTAGCAAACTTAATCCTTTGATGAATGAGCAAGGTAAATAATATTTTTAATAAAATTTATCAGGGTGTCTCTGTGAGACTGTGGAGATTATTGGGGCCTCCTATCAATAAACACCAACTGTAGTCCCTATCCAATAATATCTCTCCATCCTAAGGGGTTTTTCTTTAATTATCTTAACAAATTTTGAAGACCTATGAGAAACCAGATTTAATATCATTTTGCACAACTGGCAACCCATGTGGAAGCATGCTTTTCAAAACTATAAACCAAATTAAATTATGAGCAAACAATCCAAAAATGCAAAAGAAAAAAGAAAAAAAGAAAAATTGTTGAGCTCAAATAAAAAAGCATCTCTTCACAGATATGACAAACAGACATGTAAATAGTTATACGGTTTAACAGATTGGACAAACAAATATCTTGCAAAATCAGAGTACACTCAAATATATTTTTGACGAAGTTGAATTATAATAACTATTTCACAATATTAGAAGTTTATAATTATAAACATACTAGTCATAATTATTTGTAGGTTGATACCAGAGATTTCTTAAAAGATGAATTTGGAAGGAATAAATTTTTTTATTTATAGTTAATATAAGATTTAAAAATTTTATTTTATCTTAAGAATACTGGTAATTTTTGTGTTCCCTTCTTTCACATACCTTTTAGCTCAATTACCTCCACGCACTATAGCATCCACTCAGACCTTTGTTACCATCTCCTGGGTGTTTTCATTCATTTCCTTTTACTGGCCCCAGGTGGAATCTAGCCTCACCCTTGTCTATTGGCTGTAGAGAAGTCTCAGAGACATCACTGTCAGAATGAGCATCAGCTTCTTGAAAGGTGGAATCAGCTCCTTTGGAGCTGTATCCATAATACAACTGTCATATACTCTAGTACCCAGACAGGCTGTTCAGCATCTTCTGCAAAGGTACAAGCATCCCTTGACCCCAAATTAGCACTGTGCTTAGTCCTTCTCATTGTCCAGTATGAAGATTGCTCCAGAGGACTCTTACCAGCTTTTTTTAAAAATTTACTTGATTATGTTGTTTTTCTTTTGCTAGAGGTACATCTCCAGTAGGATTTTAAAAGTTAATAGTATATACCACCAAGTGAAGTCTATTACGATGTATAAGGTTTGTAGGAAAGGTGTTATGGTTGATACATTGTGTCAACTTGGGGAGTCTGGAGGTTTAGCTGAGTAACTCAGCAGTTATAGATCTTGGGGTGAAAAGGACATGCCCTTACACTTCTGGGATGTTGTTTATTGTGTTAATTTGGGAAGTTCAAAAGGTTAACTATGTGATCCAGCAGGAAGCCAGGGTGCTTACTTTGTATACATCCTGAGCCTGTGGAAGACTAGGGCATGGAGACTGTGTGAGAGCTACATGGCCCCTAGGTGGGGGTAGGCTGTTTACAATGTAGGGGAGAATAGGAGGCTGCTTGCAGCCATTCCTCCCTTTTGCTGGTTGTTTTTGCTGTGTGCTGCCGCCATGAACAGTTTGCCCTCTGCCATGTGCCACTCTGCCTCAGAACCAGCCAAGTATGGACTGAAACCTCCACAAACTGTAAGCTAAATAAACCTTTCCTTTCTTCATTTTGAGCGTTGAGTATTTTGTCTCAACAACGAGGAAAAAGTAACCAAGACAAAAGGACTCCCCCTTTTGTTTTTGTAATTAAATTCCGAGTGTGCAGTGAACATGTTAAAAAATTTCTTGACTTTGAGCATAATAAGGAATTCCCATGGTAAGGGACATATGAAAACTTTTAAAAAACAAGATGCTTGATAGGCAGCACTTGTATAGGCTGGGCCATTTTCAGTCTTAAGTGTAGAAATAAAAGAAAACAATCCCTGTATTTTGTATTCATGTGCCCATGGCTCCAGTGTCCTGCTCCCACCTCTGGCTGCGACTCCCACTTTACTGCCTGGGGGCTATGGGTGAACTCCACTGCTGGCAGCAGTTCTTCAGTATGAGGGGAGATCTGTCCCCCTTGGCCTCATCCTTAACCACCAGCACTTCAGTGGAAGTGTCTGAGAGGGGATCAGTGCCCACCTCGCTACCAGGGATGGGCTCCATCGCTGGCAACACCCTGTCCGCAGGGGATGCAGTAGTTGCCACCTCTACTACGGTGGCTGCCATTTTGTACAGGAATGTATAAAAGCTTTATAACAGTACAAAGACTATAGAGCAGTTAAATATACAACTAATAAAATATGTGCAGTGTCAGGGGAAAACTAAAAAAATTGGTATAAGAAAACAAAACAGACCTACATAGATGTAGAGTCATATTGACCAGGAATCTGAAGCAAGTGCCACTAAAGTAAACAACAATTTTGAAAACAACAGAGTGAGAATTCACACTACCAGATACCAAGACTTACTAAAAAGCCATACTGAGAAAGTGCTATGCTGGAGTTAGCCTATTATCATCAGCCTGTGAAAGCCACATGTTGAATTTTTTAGAAGTTTTAATGATTGGTAGTTGTGGAATGATTATTTGAAATTGTCTATTCTGAGAGTATTTTTAAAACAGAAATCAGCAAACCACACATAAGGACCACCCTACCCCCAACCCCTAGAAGCTTGCCATCAAGAGCAGGGCTGTACAATCTCATGGAAGCTCTCTGAGCCATAGCATCCCTACTGTTTTGCAGGGTTGTGGTAGACCCTGCTGAAAATTTCCTGGACTACGTCAGCATTCCACATCAGTTTTGGGTTTATACTCATTTATCCAATGTTACCCTCATTTACACTTCAGATAGGCAGTAGAAGTTTTTATTGTGCAGCCCCCTACATGTGCAGCATAGCAATGTTTGGCAAAATTCTCCTTTTCCCCTGCAGCCGAACATGTAATCCTGTTTTTTTTTCTTTTTTCTAGGCTGTAGATGAGTAACTTCAGTGATAGTTGTTGCCAGGGTAGCCCATTCTACATATGAGGGGCCAATGTCTGCCCAAAACTAAATCTCAGACACTATAGCCCATTTTTTGTGGGCTTATAAAGCCTCTTTACACCATTTGTTTGCATTTTCAAAGGCCAATGGTTGAGCAATTAATTTAAAGAATGACTATATTTTATGAAGGGTAGCAGTCTCAGCTGAACTGAGAAGGCAGGAATTGCCCCTTGTAGCTCAATTAAGGTTATCAGGGTGGTTGTTCTGTGATCGTTTTTTTCCACTTGGGACTTGATTTTAAAATAGTGTTCTGAAGCCATTTTTATAATTTTGAAATTATGATTCAAAAAGGAAGTAGTACTCTCAACATTTATTTAATGCTTAATATTATTTGCTAAGGTAAAATTAACAGATACCATTATGATTATTTGGAAAATAAATGTAAATATATTATATTACTTGAAAAAGTAAGTATTAAAATATCTAACAAGTAATTTAGGGATGTTATAGATTATTACATTTTAAAGGTAAAATTACACAGAAAAGTATGTTAAATAGGATTGGGCTTTTTGAAAATATATCTAAGTTAGTAAAATTATTAAAAATTTACACTCCATTCTTTTTGGGAGATATGAACACTTTTTTCTTAAAAATGAAGCAAGCCTCTGTTATCAGAATAAATATAATTCTATGCTAGTATTCTTCATGTTATCAATTGAATTGATGTTAATTAGTTTCTATAGTTCCCGTTAAACCAATTCTTCTTTTGTGAAGAAGCTGAACATTGGCTTTGATACAATACTTAATATATCAAGAAAAACTTTTATCTGCAGTGTTTTATGAGTTCTAGACTCCATCACTCCTGCATAATGACAGAAAAATCACTGACACAAAAATGCTTACTATACTGCAACAGCAATAAAAACCGTTTGGTCTGAACCAATACATCTGTCATCTTATAACCTTAGGAATGTAAAGGAGAGATAAATTAAGATTGCAAACTCCTTAGGCTAAGTTGCTGGTTCATTTATTCAAGTGTAGTTACATCAGTCCAATAAGAACAAGACAAAATTGGATTTTATGTTTATTATTTGCCATGTCAGTTTTTTTAAAAATTTCCTTATAGGAGCAAATAGAAATTTGTGTCATATAATATGCTACATTGCTTGACATGTATTATAATCAAAGGGCTCTCATAATATAAAACAAATTTTATTTTGTCCAATTTAAAGAGGAAATGTAAATGCACATTTAAAAACTAATATTGGTATAATACATAAAGGTAATACCTGCATATAAATAAAAGCATTCTTTATAATAATTTTTAAATCAATATTTTTTGCCCTTCTTGGTAAATTTAGGTCAAAACATAACCATATTTTTTCCATAAAGCAAGAATAGATGGAAGTTTCCTAGTATGACAGTGGCTGAATTTCACTTTTACTTTAGTATAGCTGTAGCCTTGGACAACTAATTATATGAAATAAAAATTATGACACTCCAAATTAGTGTATAGTTAATTACTGTACCATTTCATTGTTGTATATTGGCTGAGCATCACAACACCAATGTTTATATTTCTACATGGCAAATATTTTCATTTCCTTCTAAGACACAGATTCAAATCTTAGACTTGACTATGAACAAAGGAAAGTTCATATATTTAATGTTGTGAAATGCTGTAAAATTGAAAAAATGATGCCCTTATTACTGCAAGTATAAGAATTTGGAATCATAACAAGAATACTGTAAATTTTTTTAGATTTTTTTGGTACAATGACTTGAACTCAGCACCTTATGAGTGTCAGGCAGCCATTATGCCACTGAGCTAAATCCCTAAATATTAAGAAATTGTAGCTACTTAAATAAATTAGAAAATGGACTGATGATGTGAATATTATCTACCTAGACATCTAAATATCTCTAAGAGTATAATTATGTTATAGATCATGTTTCACTTGAGCAGAGCCAAAGACCAAAATTGAGTGCTGGTGCTTTTTTAAGTCCAACATTCCAGAAAAGGAGATTGAAGGTACAGGAAGGGGAAGACAGGCGAGAACTCTATGGCTGCTCTTTTGGTTATTGCTATACTAATGGGCCTATTTTTGTCCTTCCAAATTTTGCATGTGTGGCAACCATTTACATTCTCTCAGATGCTTTTGTTGAATGTGTCTTGTTGGCCTTTAACGTTGAATACTTTTTAGTCTAGTTGATATTTCTAGGGATATTAGCACATTCCTGTGATTTCAGCAAAAGCACTTCAGCAAGAATTGGAAAAATATGTGACACAGATATGCTGTGGAAAGCTCTCAGTCAAATATAAAGAGTACAAAACTGTTCAGTTAAGTTCAGTGTGAATTTAGAGATAGGAACTGAAAGAACTTGTTACATTGTATATTATATTTTTCCAAGAAATTCTCACAAATCTTGCAAAATAGTGCTTTGTACAATTAATAACTTCATGTTATACTTTCCTCATATTTTTTCTTTCAGTCAACTCCTTTTATATTTAAAGTGAATTTCTTTTACACAGAATACATTAGGTCATGTTTGCTAATTCATCCTATCAAGTTCTGTTCTAATTAGTAATTTAAAACCTATATAATTAAAAGAGTTAAGGTAGGCAAATATCCCACTTTATTCTTTCTTTTGTGTTGTCTTGGCTGTGTTATCTTTATTCAGGATAGTCACCAATTCAAACTCTACAACATTCAGTGTAAAATATCCCTTAAACTTGCAGCATTGACCTATTCGTTGGTTAACGCCAGGTCAAGTGGTTATTTTCTGGTGCTGCTGGCTAACTAAGGTAGTCACTATGAGCCACAGCTTTTAGTCAGCTACATGATCTAGAGGATATAAACAGCTGAAACTGTGCAGTGTACACTATGTTTCCAGAACTTTTAGATACAGAGCTTTCACATTCTATCATAGCCTCAACAAATTACAGGAGTTACTCAGCACTTTATTATGAAATGAGCTTCATATTAGAAAACTTTGCTCAACTGTAAGTTAATGTGAGTGCTCTGAAAATGTTTACTTTAGCTTAGCTATGCTGTTCAACTGGTTGTATTAAATGCACTTTCAATTTATAATACTTAAAACTTACGAGGGATATATTGGGATTTAATCCTTTTGTAAGTTGTATATTTTTACACGTTCTCTGATTTTCAGAGTTCATCACCTTTTTCTGTATTCGCACTCATTCATTCTTTCCTCTGCCCCCCCTATTTCATTGCTGAGCTCATTTATTCAGATTTTAAATGATTGGATTTTTAGTTCTAACATTCTTTAGTATTTTTGACAAATTAAGTTTGTTACAGCACATCATTAGGGGCCTTAGTCTCTAAAACCTTAGTCTTTAAAGCAATGTAAGAAACTAGAGAAGTACCTGGGTTCTCTTTGAATCATTTCCTATAACTGAATGTGTATCTGCAATGATCTCAAGATATTTAATAAAAATAAGAAAAAAATAAATATCTGTGATGTCCACATTTTCGAATGATCATAATATTGATGCGTAATTTTTGTTGGTGACACTGATTACTATAATAATGACTATAAACAATATCCTAAACAATAATTAAAGGAAAAATTTAAATTCATTATGTTAAGATTTTATTTAGTCAGAAAATTAGGAAAGCCCCAGCTGCACAGTCTTTGCTTGGATTCTATCCTGGATTTGCAATAAGATGACCGCTGGAATCACCCACAGTGAAGGCTTGAATGGAAACTGGGAGATTCAGGCGTATCTCTGGCAAACTTATGTTTACACTAAACTAGAATCTTTGGCCTCTGAATTTGTTCTCTCTACTGCGATTGTTATGCCAGTCTTTGTTTTAACTGGTGATGCCTGACTTTCTTCAGAATCAGCAATCCAATAATCAGGTTGTATGTAATAATACCTTTTGGACCTGGTGTATGAAGCCATACATCAAAATTTCTTTAGTATTCTAGTCATCATAGTAGGAAATCCAATATTTCGTGGGAGAAGAGGACACAAATCTATGAATATCAGGAGACAAAAACTATTACTGTTATTTGAAATTTCCATAATTAAAAGATGGTAATTTCATTTTTAAAAATGAAATAGTTTTATATCTATAGTTGTTTAAAGGATTAAACCAAGATGTTAGATCTTTTTCTCCATAAAATTTACTGTGTAAAAGTCATCAGAATATTTCAGAAAGATACTGTATGTAAGGATTATATCTCCAATCGGTAGATGGGCATAGCAAAGCACCTAAGTGACTGTTACACTTCAGAAATTTATCAACAATAAGAATTGCGAACCTATTTAAAATAGAAGATCCATATTAATGGAAACCTAACATTTTCCAAATTGTAAGTTTCACTTTTTAGGAGAAAAAATGTATAATAGTTCCTTAAGTATTAACATGACTATTTATAAACTATTCATATAAAGTATGAATTAAATAAGTAGCTCCATAATATAATTCTCATTCCGTAAGTTAATGTCATGTAGACTTTATGTTGCTGATTATAGAATAAAAGGATACATTTCCTGAAATGAATATATATGGGATATAATTGAAATACATATTAACTATTTAAATTAAGACTTTATCATGTAAGAGACACATTATTACTCTCTGCTGCTTCAAATACACTCAATCCCGTCATTCTTGCCACCTTCCTGAAGCCATCCTGGAACTCCTTCGTTGTGAGTGTCTTGCCCAGATGGAATTAAACACAGCGAGGGCTGTGGCAGAGCACCTTTCGAAAGGAAAAGCAGACTCACAAAAACAGCACAGCGCGTTCTCACGCATTTTTTTCACTAGATCTGGCATAATGGGACTTCTGCATCTTTGTCAAGGTCAACATGACCTTGAAATGTAAACATTTTGAATGGTGTTCAGGATGTCCACACAGCTGTGAAGGAGCAACTACACACTCAAAATAAACAGACTTGCAGAATTGCTTCAGAAAATGTCAAGAATCATAAGTTAAGTATGTTCAAAGAGTGAGTAAGAGAGTAAAGTAAGGAGGCCTAATTAAAATATATCTTCTAATGTAATAATTTTTAAAATTTGAAAATTCATTGTATTTTTATCATAATTAGTACATATGGACTGACACAAGGGAGAAAGAAAATTAACTTTCAAGACCAATCCACCCAAAAGTATGACTAAATTTCACATTATTTTTGGAAATGACAGAGTTGATATCAAGGCCTTGAAAAAATATAGCTTATAGTTTTCAATATATTTGTTCCCAGGTATCTCAAAAATTGACTGGGATATTTTAATGAACAAATAATTCAGATATTTGTTGAGACGTATGTTAAATTACATGATCCAGTATTTCTTTTTTTTTTTTTTTTTTTTTGGTACCAGGAATTGAACTCGGGACCTTTTTCTTGCAAGACAGGCACTTGTGCTGCTGAGCTATATACCCAGCCCATGATCTAGTATTGTAACATTATGTAACTTGAAATTATAAACAGTTATGACAGAGTGTTTTTTGTTTTTTGTTTTTTGTTTTTTTGGTACTGGGAATACAACTCGGGAGATACAGTGTATTACTGGCAATTACCTAATTACATATAAAAGTGTATTCAAAGTCATTGATGTATATGGCACATTGAAATACAAATGATTATAACAAAGAATAATAGTTAAGTTTCTCGTGTATGAAGAAAATTTCATTTGGATCTTCCTCCATAAATGATCTCTACAGGGTGCTTCTAGGAGAAACCAGTTTATATTCTAAAAGTTTCACTGTTAATTACCCTACACAGTCTTCTGTCATAATGCTATTTAATTTCTTGGTGGCAGCACAACGAGGCAGAGAGGCAAAATATTGTGATATTTTAATATTCTACCTTTGCAAATTGCAGGAGACTTAGTGAAAAAGAGACCATTGAATGGCAATTGACAATCCTGAAATCAACATTTTATCCCCTATGCTCTTGTTAAAACCTTTGAAACTGTTTAATAAAGACTTTGCAAACTTTAAAAATGCCTTCAGAAAAAATTCACAACTTTATAGTAATTTTGAGCTTTATCAGACTGTGTTTTACTCTTTTGTTTTCTTCTTAAATTTTGAAAATGGTTTCCTTTCATTGTTTAGGAAACATGTCTTAAGCAAAAGGCTTAACAACCTTCTATAATTCCTTTTTTTTTTAATTTTATTTTAAAGACAAAAGAATGGAGACATATGAACCAGAAAAGCCATAAACAATACAGAAAATACAAAGTTATACAGAATATAGTAGGGAATTAGAACTGGATGTTGTATTACATAGTTATCTTCACATTAGTTAACACAAAAACATTAAAGAAAATACCAAATTATAGAGAAGATAGTAGGGAA
>PVLD010008079.1:0-86700 GCA_004027595.1 Dinomys branickii | reverse complement strand
AAAGGAAAGGGAAGGAAAGGAAAGGAAAAGACTTCACCAGCCCCAGTAGCTCCGGAGTTGATTCTCTGACAGGAGAGGGGCTTTATGTTGATGCTCCCTAAATGGAGTGAATGCATAAGACAGGCCACTTTTATTGGGGTGTATTTTGGATCCTACAGAACTCACAGTGGGATCATTAGACCATAATTTCTCACCGCAGCAGCTCTCTTCATTTCTTCTTCCCTCAGCTCCAGGGAACGCATGGCTGAGCTTCTGCTCAGGGTCCCTTCACTCCAGGCAGTGCTTGCAGGCAAAGGTAAGCACTGCGAAGGGCTCTTTCCCAACTGCCGCTGCCCATCTGGGAAAGAACATTCACTTGTCCTTGTTGCCACCGCTTCTTTCCTTTAGATTACTGAGGCAACAGGCCGTGAGCGCCCAGGCTCCGGGACTCAACTCTCCAAGTGGAATTCCTGTAGCTCTCTGCACTGAGCCCGGTCTGACTCACCGGCACACAGCCTTCTCCTGAGAAACTTGCTGTGCTCCTCAGCACCGCTTTTACTGTCTGCAGTGGTGCTGGGCTGCAGGTCTTCATCATCCTTTGGCCAGTGCCCTTGTGGTGGTCTGGCATCTCACTTTGAAATGCAGGCATACAGCCCGGCTCTGTGCTGCATGCCTGTAACCCCAGCCCTCTGGGAGGCTGGTGCTGGAGGCTGAGGCAGGAATAGCACAAGTTTTAGCCCAGCCCGATCAACTTAAGCCACTGAGTGAGATCCTACCTCAAAATAAAAAGTAGTTGGCTTGTGTGTGTGTGTGTGTGTGTGTGTGTGTGTGGTGCTGGGAACTGAACTCAGGACCTTGCTCTGGCCAGGCAGGCGCTGTGCCGCTGAGCTATATCCCCAGCCCTCAAAATAAAAAGTAAAAAGAGCTCAAGGATATAGCTCAATGTGAAGGCCCTGGATTCCATTCCCAGGACCACATGAAGCAACAAATAAATGTGGGTGTATTTTCCACCTCTTGCCTGGGCCTCCAACTAGGAAAAAAGAATTCATTTACCTGTGGCAGAAGGCTCCCCTCTTCCCAGAGAGCTCCCTGGCCCCCCAGGTCTTATCAGTGCAGCTGCAGCACCAACCCCAGTTCCAGAGCCCTTGCTGTGCTGCCTCCTGCACCCTGGGGCCAAATGCTAGGAATTTACTTAGATCAAAAGAAACAAAATAAAATCATGGCAAAATCTATTTTCTTTGGGCACAAGATTCCCTGTCTTGTCTTTCTCAAACAGGCTCCAAAAAAATACCTTTCCATCACCCTGAGAAGCTCACAGATCAAACATGCAGGCCCCATCCACAGGGCTCCTGATCAGATGCTCAGAGAGGTTCCCACTGCCCCTCAGGCTTCCTCTGGTTGGTTTATGACTTTCACTTAGGTACCAGTTAAACGTCCCTGCCAAATCCCAGGCCAGTCTTGGCCACTAACCTTTACAGAAAGGAGGCCTCCGAAGCCAGGGGAGCTTCCAAGGCACCTCTTTTGTTAGCTCAGAGCTTCATGTCCTGCCAAGAAAGCATTAGCCTCTTACTATGTTTATACTAGAGAAGAATGAATGGGCAAAAATTGCCCCTTTTCCTGTATTTCTAAATTGTCCTTTTCTTAATAGGTTGAAGCTAACTTCTTATAAAACCTTCACAATAAAACATCAGGAATAAAGGAGGGTCTCAGGTTCTTGGCACCGAGCACTGCCAGCCCTTCATGGTTAAGGTTTCCTTCTTAGCTTGCTGTTTTTTTCCTCTCAGTAGAAATGCTTTCTGGTTTTTACAGCCAAATGGAATGGGGGAAGCAGAACAGCAAGAGGTATTCATGTAGTCAAGTTATATTACGTGTCTCTAATGTACAGTTCCATTAGAGTTCTTTCCTTCCTACAGAACACCGCTGTGCGTCGACACTACAGTTTCTGTGCTCTAAAGTAGGCCTTCTTACAAGAAACAGGAGATTACCGAACTGGTGTCTCCATAGAAATAGAAATAACTTGTCAGTTGTGTTTACTTGTTGGGTTACATGATTTATACTTTCTCATGTAAAGATGGAACAGAGAAAAGGGGACATGTGACATTGTTTAGATAATCCCCAAAGAAAGCTGGAATCCCTCCTTCAGGAAAAAGGTTGCCTTTCATTTAAAATATAAATGGTACTGACAGCTTATAGGGGAGAGAAAGATTTCTTATGTTCTAAGAAATAAATTCAAGATGCACCTAATTTAGTCTCCAGAGATGGAGGATATTTAGCATTCCAAAGGAGAAGAAAAAAATAGATATAAAGGAAGACTCTCATAAAAACAGGGAATTGATGGGCCACTTCATGAAATTTCATGTTTATATAGATGTAAAAGGGAACAGTGCAATTTGAGCTGAAAGTTTATGTTTAAAATTCTTCAGTTGCCCAAAACACATTTTAACCCCACTTTGTCTCTCCACTTCTTAATTACTTCTCCACCATAGGTGGATGATTAAATAAAACAATTCTGTTGAGCAAAAACTTTAGAAGATGCTAACATGGAAAAGAAAATATATTAACAAGGCTTTCCAAATAGATATTCTGTCTTATCTAGTCGTTCTTCCGCTGGAAAAAAGGGTTACAAGAAAGAGCCAGTTCTAGCCCTACTTACATTATGGTGCATATGATTATCATGAACACAAACCAAAAACCTTTGTGTGTTAAAGAACTACAGTTTTGTGCTGTTTTATTCATTTTTTCCTTAAAACCATTGTGAGAAGTTGTATTCTAGAAAAGAAAATTCAGATGTGAATATGTAGCAAGAAAAAAGAGAACCAGTTCAAAACAAAAGTACAATTTATTCATTGCGTTTCAGAAGCGGAAATCACAACTCTCGCAACACGTTTTCTCTCTGTTGATTACAGTGACTGCACAGACAGGCAGTGAAAGTAAAGACGTAATGATGGGCTTTCCAGAAATCCACCGGGGGCAGCTTGTCACTGTGAGCACAGGGAGATGAGAACTCCGTCCTGTTACCGCCAAGTGCGCCCTTCAGGGGCAGCTCTCTCTCCCTGAAACCAAGGCCCTCAAGGAGGCCACAGAGGAGGTGATCCATTCACTGTGAAGCTCATGTCCCTCTTCTTATTTGAAAATTTAAAGCCCTGAAACTTGATGTATGTTCATCTTACAGGCAGGAGTTTTGTTTACAAGAGTCTTAGGTTAATGCCAAGAACTAGATTATTTGGTCTTTAAAAATTATCCTTCCAAAGTAGAAAGATTCTTATTAAAGGGGGAGGATTGCAAAGTCACTTTGGAACTGTACCTCTGGGTGTTATTTTTCAACATCATAAAGCATTTGGATTCAGCTGCTTTCCAATCCAAGTTAAACATTTCTAAAGATAAGTGAGGCTTGTTTCCTGAGTTTAGGGTATCTTTAAGTGACAGACACAGGACAATAAAAGGCTTTTTTCAGGAGTATATAAACTGGAACCATGACAAACAAGTTTCAGATCTGTTGAGAGATGGAGAAAGCTAACAGGACACCTTGCATTTAAGACATTCTGATGGGCTTCAGACTTCCTGGCTGTCCCTGAACTCTTTCCCATGAAGCGAGGCCTCGTACATCAATGTCAAGCATGCTCTCGCTGATACTTCCCACAGTGCTCTGTCCAGCCTGCAGCGCTTCACTTACGGGAGACCATGCCCAGGACGAGGCTCTGGCTTTAGCATGTGTGAACGCTCTCACAGCAGCCAGAGGGGCAGACATATTCATCCTTTTGTTCACTCAAAGCATCTGAGGCTTCCTGTCCCATCACACTAAGCTAAAGAATCACTGAGCTCTCCCCTGGCTGCCCATTGGGTGGGTATGGTGTTGGGTGACTGCATGTTAGATTTTACATGGACTACAGTGGGAGTTGGAATTTCTTTAATGTTATATGAGTTCATTGTTGAGAAGAGGCTTACATGCAATAGGAGGCCATCTTTCTCCCCAAATTCTTGAGCTACCTCTTTATCCTAACATTCTCTGTCCCTTTCTCCTTACTGAATTCCTGCATTTCTAGGCTGGGCCATTGGTGGAAAGATAGATGGTAAAGAGAAGTCAAGAAAGAAGGAAAGGTTTAAAAATGAATGTGTGAGTCACTGGTGGTACACATTTGTAATCTCAATGCTCCAGGAGGCTGAGGCAGGAAGATCCCAAATTCAAGCCCAGACTCAACAACTTGGGAAATGAGCAAGACCCTATCTCAGAATTTTTAAAAAGGCCTGGGGATATAGCTCAGTGTCAAGGCCCTGGGTTCAGTCCCCAGTACAAGAAGAGGAGGGAAGGGAAGGGAAGGGAAGGGAAGGGAAGGGAAGGGAAGGGAAGGGAAGGGAGGCAAAAAAGAAAGCAAAAGAGAAAAGTTAAAAGAAAGTGTGGCCCTTCCTTCACTATTTTCGGCTATTTCCACTCCAGCTTGGATCCAGTAGTGGTGAAACGGAGATGGTTCAAAGCTCATAAAGGTTTGACTTAGTGTTTTTTCCACTTTATGAAGTTGTGAAAGTGGACCCATATGACCATTCTGCCTTCACTTTCAATACAGCACACCATCAATGGCATGTGATACTGAACAGTATATAAAATGGAGCTTCTCGTAGATGACTTTGCTCAGCTACAGGCTGGTGTGCTGCTCTGGGCGTGATTAGGGCAGGCTTAGCCAGGATGTTCAGTAGGTTAAGTGTGTTAAAGGCCTTTGGACTTATGATGTTTTCCAGTTTACAGTGGGTTTATTGAATAGAACCCATATTAAGTAAGAAGTACTATATTCTATGCCAGAATAGCACTCATGCAAGTAACAATCACAAACTTTGGATAATATATAAAAGCTTGTAATTTGAAGGAACCGAAGAATGACCACAGTTGGGCAGAAACTGAGAATATTCATCCTCCGAAGGGAAGGAAGTACCCCTTGGTGAGATACATACACACTTATGTGGAACACTTCTCAAAGCCCATGCGTGTGGAGGATGCACACAAGCAAAAAGGACAGCACTGCTGGACTTGAAAGTTAGAATAAGTGATAGAGGCTCCCAGGAAAGACACACAGGTGGAGAACTCTAATATCTACGTTATACAGACTCTCCAATCTTTCACTGATTCCCACACACATGCTGGGCGAAATTCCAAGGAACTCCATGGAAAGCAACAGCTGGAAGTCTGAAAGAGCGAAGGTGGCAACAGTTGCTTAATACTGGAGAAGGACAGAATTTCAGACCACCGTCCCCCCAGTTTAGAGAGGACTGGTAAAGAATTTGAGCATGTCACTGAAACCCGACAAGGGCCATAGCTTAAGAATAAGGACCACATCCAAAGGCTAAGCACTATGCTTATTAATGTTGACTCTGTTAGGATTCAAACTGATCCTAATAAATGTCTGCCTCAGCCTAGATTTACTCAAATCTGAAGCGTCTAAGGAACCAAATCCATTTCACTGTTATTTTAGAACAAAGTCTACTTCTGCTTGTACTGCTCTTTGCAATACTCATACTGCTAATGAATAATTTATTTAAAAATCCAAAACAATCAACAGCATCATGATTCTTAGACTCCTAGTGTTTTCTGCGTATGCACTATTTTATCTTTCACGCCCTCCCTGAGTAACATTTTGTGGCACTTGATATACCCAAAGCCTCTTTAGTAATCAGTATAGTTACAGAGAATTGGTCCTTATTTGTTACATGTGCAAAAATCATGGGACTCAAGGACTTATGGAGCACACTAATAGTTTTATTTGCTAAATTTTATTTTTGTTAATACATATTTGCAGTATATAATGTTTGCATTCGTATTAGGGAGTTACACTCCTCTTATGTACTTAACATACCTGAATTCTTTCTATGCCCCTTCCTTCTCCTCTCTCCCTCTTATCTCTATATTCCCTTCACATATGTTCACTTCATTTCTTTTTAGTTCACGTTTGTGACACAATGATTACGTTCCCTGTGAGTAACCAGCAGATGTACACAACAAATCCAGTGCTTCCCATGTTCCCCTCCCCCTCCTCAGTCTTTATCCCTTGAACCCATCCCATCTGCAAAAGACCTGTCTTCCTGTTTCCCTCACCCATCTTTCATTTTGCTCTTCGTTTTTACTTTGGATTTCTTATCTGAGAGACCCCATATGGTATTTAAGCCCTACATGTCAGTTATTTCACTTAATACTATACTTTCAAGTTGCACCCATTTTCCTACAAGTGATTCAAATTTATCCTTTTCATAGCCAAGTAGTATTCCATTATGTAGAGATACAACATTTTTTCTATCTGTTCACCTGTTAGTGGACATACGCCCTGCTTCCGAGATTTAGCTAAAATGAGTTGTGCTACTATAAACATTGGTATGCACATACTGTTGTAATATGATGACTAATCCTTTTGGAAAGATGCATAAAAGGGGAATATCTGGGTCAAATGAAATTTCTATTTTTAGTTTTCTGCTATTTGATTTTTTGATGATTGCTGTTCTGTCCAGAGTAAGATGGAATCTCACTATTGCTTTAACTCGCATTTCTCTAATGGTCAGCAATATTCAATATTTTTTGATATATTTATTGGTCATTTATGTTTCCACATCTGGAAGCATATCTATTCATTTCAGGTGCCAATTTTTTATTGGTTCTTTTATTATGGATGGGTATAACTTTTTGAGTTCTTTATAACTCTAGATATTAGTCCTCTGGGATGTTACTGGTAAAATTTTTTTCCCATTCTGTTGGTTGTCTCTTTACTCTTACTTTTTCCTTTGCTGTGTAGAAATTTTTAAATTTGATATAGTCTAATTTGTTGATTCTTGCTGTTATTTCTTGTGCAAGTGGATTTCTGTTCAGAAAGTCCTTCCTACATTTTAAGAGTTTCACCTATTTTATCTCCCAGCAGGTTAACCTATTTTTCTATTTTTACATTCAGATCTTTGATCTATTTTGATTTCAGTTTAATACAGAGGGAGAGATCTGAATCCAGCTTTAATCTTCTGCATGTGTATTGCCAGCTTTCCCAGCACCGTTTGCTAAAGAGGTTTTTGGTACCTTTGCCAAAGGTCACACAGCCTGGGGTTGTTTCTGCATCCTCTCTTCTGTCCCATCCATCCACGTGTGGAGGTTTTTTGGTTGTTGTTGTTGTTAGTACCATGTTATGTTTAACACTGTGTGAGTTTGTAGTATAACTTGAAGTTCAGGTTTGATTGGGAATCCATTAAAACCGTAAATCAATTTTAGAAGTCTGGTTGTTTTGACAATACTGTTCTGCCTGTCCAGGAGCAAGGGATCGCTTTCCATTTTCTGATGATCTCTTTGATCGCCTGTTTCAGAGTTCTGTATTTTTTGCTGAAGAATTCTTTTACTTCCTTAGGTTAATTCGTAAGTATTTTTTTCTTGATACAATTGCAAATGATATTTTCTAATTTCTTGCTCAGTGAGTTCACTATTAGCGTACAGAATTGCTATTGATTTTTGTGTGTTGATTTTATCCAGCTACATTGCTGAATTTATTACTTTAGAAGTCTTTTGGTACAATTTTGGGGTCTTCTATGCAAATGATGTCCTTTCCAAATAATAATTTGATTTCTCCTCTCCTATATTTATCCTTTTAATCTCTTTCTCTTGCCTGATTTCTCTGGTTAATGTTTCAAGTATTATACTGAACAAGAGTGGTGATAGTGGGCATCACTGTCTTGCTCCTGATGTTAGAGGGCATGCTTTCAGGTTCTCTCCATTCACACTATGTTGGTCCTTGGTTTGTCATAAATAGCTTTTATCGGATTGAGGTACAGTCCTTCTATATCTATTTTTTCAGGGGTTTTAACATGAATGGATGTTGAACTTTGTCAAATGCCTTTCTGCATCTATTAATATGATCATGTGGTTTTTTTCCTGGCTTCTGTATGTGGAGAACACATTTATTAATTTGCATATGTTGAACCATCTTTGTACCCTTGAGATAAATCTACTTGGGTCACGATGGTGAGATGTTTGCATCTATGTTTATTAAAGAGAGTGTGCTGTTTTTTTCTTTCTTAGTTGGGTCTTTGTCTGCTTTGGGGATCAGATTGATGCCGGCTTCCAGGAATGAGTTTGGAAGGACTCTTTCCCTGTCTATTTCATTATAGTTTGAAGAATATTTGTTTTCTGTCTGTTTGTTTTGTTTACTGGGTTTTTTATTTTAAAGAGAAAGAATAGAAATAAAAATAAAACAGTTTCAAAACAAGCCAATAGGAGAGTAACAATAATTAATACCTTGGGTATTGTTATCTTCACAGTGGTTACTCAGAGTATAAGATACAGGCATGATACATTGTCCAAACAATATTAGCCCAAATCTTTCTTTTCAATGAACTAAGAGAAACTAGCTGTATAACTATCCTATCTTGTGTATCTATGTATATATGTATTTATCCCTTTCCCCTCCTTCCTTTCCCCTTTCCCTCATCAGTTTCTCTTTTCTTTTGAACACTTTCTTCCCAGCTCAGAATATCTATTGTGCCTTTTGAATCTTATTTTCTCATTCAGCTTCTCACACTAGTGAGACACTAGTGAGACCTTTACACATGTGGGTCTGATTTATTTCACATATGAGTATGGTCTCAAGTTGCATCCATTTAACCATAAAGTCTCAAGTTTACACTTCTTTATGGCTGAGTAGTAATGAGGAATATTTATGTTGTAACTTTCTTGAAGGTCTTGTGGAATTCAGGAATGAATTCATAAGGTCCTGGGCTTTTGTTAGTAGATTATTTTATTACTGCCTCCGTTTCATTGCTTGTTATTGGATTGTTCGAAATTTTTATGTATTCTTGGCTCAGTTTTGGTAATTGGTATGTGTCTAGGAATCTGTGCATTTCTTCAAAACTTTCCAATTTGCTGGAGTGCGACTCTCCTAGTAGTCACTAGCGATTCTCCGGGGTTCAGAGGTGTCTGTCATCATTTCATGTTTTTCATTCATAATTGCATTAATGTGAGTCTTTTGTATCTTTCTTTTGGTAGGTTTGGCTACAGGTTTACCTAATTTGTTTATTCTTTCCAAAAACCAGCTCTTTGATTAACTGACTACCAATCTTTATTTTTTAGCCTCAATTTCATTAATTTCTGCTCTTACCTTTATGATTTTCCTTCATAAAGTAGGTCTGTGTTTGGACTACTGATGTTAGAGAATCTTGAGGTCATCATTAAGCTATTTATTTGAGCTCAGTCTATTTTTCTAATGTGAGTATTGACTGCAATAAACTTCCCTGCTTTTGTTGTGTCCCCTAGGTTGTATTGGCATTGTTGTGTTATCCCAGAAATTGCTTAATTTCTTCCTTGATTTCTTCTGTGACACACTGAGTGTTCAAGAGTGTGTTATTAAGTTTTGAGGTGTTTATAAATTTTCTGTGGTTTCTTTTGTGATTGATTTCTAGTTTCAACACACAAGGAGCTGATAGTATCCATGAGATGATTTCAATTCTCTTGTATTTATTCAAACAGACTCAGTGGGTGAGTGTGTGATCTGTTTTAGAGAAAGTACCACGTGATGGTGAGAAGAATGTGTATACTGTCATAGTAGGGTAGAGCACTCTGTAGATATCTGTTAAGTCCATTTGTTTGACGGTGTGGTTCAGCTCTAATATTTCTTTGTTGATTTATTATTTAGTTGATCTCTCTTTGTGAAAGTAGGCTGTTGAACTCCCCCACTATGAGTGTGTTGGTGTTTACTTGACCTTTTATATCCAGTAATATTAATATTATTGAGTTAGGTGCTCTGATATTCAATTCACATATTTTATAATTGTCATATTTTCCTGTTGGATTGTTTCTTTATTCAATAGATAGTGCCCTTCTTCTCCTCTTCTGATCAGTCTTCACTTGAAGTTTACTTTGAGAATAAGATTGCTCCTCTGGGCTTTGGGGTTCTGCGGGATGAAACATTGCTTTTGATCTCTTTTTGTTTTTGCCTATGAGTTTCTTCTTGGATGAAATGAATTTCTTGAATACGGTAGAGTGTTGGATTGTTTTTTGACCCAGGCTGCCATTCTGTGTCTTCTAGTTGGGAAGCTGTGTCCATTCACATTGAGAGTTATGACTGAAAGGTATTAATTTATTCCTGTCACTGCTTTCTGTTTGTGTTGATGACCCCTTTGTTTTTCCTTTTTTGTTTAATCTCTTGCCTTGTTTGATGTATTCATTCCATGTGAATTTTTGGCTTTGTTGACTTGGTTGTCTCTGTTTAGGATATTCTTGTCTGTTTCAGATGGCTGGTTTGGTGTTCATATATCTCTTATGATATTCTACATCACAGAATGTCCTTATTTCTCCACTGATTTTGAAAGGCAGTTTTGTAGGATATATTAGTCTGGGTTGGAAGTTGTTTTAGCTTTTAGGCCTTGAACACCTTGCTCCAAGCTCTCTTGGTCTTTAAAGTTTGCGTTGAGAAGTCTGCAGTAATCCCAACTGGTTTACATTTACATGCGAGTTTTGCTTTTCTCCGACAGTTTTTAAGATTCTGTCTGTTGTTTGACATCTGGACAGATGTATTGTGGGGAACTTTTTTCATAGTAGTTAGCTGGTGTTCTGGAGCCTCATTTACAGTGTTGAAATGAGTTAGTTGTATGTTGAAATCTTTCCTCATTCTTGGGAAATTTTCTCTTACGATTTCTGCAAACATATCTTTTCTCCCACATGTGCTGTGTTCTAATTTCTAACTCAGTTATCCTTTCACTAGTCTTCTCAGAGTCCAGTAGTCACTTTTTTCTTATTTTCTCAGTGTTCTTAAGGCTTTTCTCAGTGATTTGTCAAGGTTTTCCATTTTGTCCTTGATTTTAGAAATCTCATCTTCACATTGATCGTTTCTACAGTTTCTGAATTCTATATTCTAGTTTTGCTGTTTCTTTCTGACAACTTTTTGTGAAGTTTACATCTTTGGTAAATTTGTCATTCATGTTTAGAACCATTCTGATCAATTCTTTCATTTTTTAAATTTTTGTTTCCCAAATTTGCATTATTTATTTTGCATGTTGGCTCCATTATTTGGGGGGTCTTTTCTTCTTTGAACTCACCAAATTTCTTTACCCCTTCCTTAATCAGTTCATATGAATCTGCTACCTGGTGTTTTCTTCTTTGTACATCAGAGCCCCTTTTATCTGCTTTAGATCTGGGAGCCCATGGGGGCCTTTTGTTGCCTTATTTCCTCATGGTGCGTGCGTGTGTGTGTGTGTGTGTGTGTGTGTGTGTGTGCGTGTGTGTGTATTTTGGTGCTGGGAGTTAGGGTCAGATAGAGTGTGGGGAGACTGTCATTGATATGAAGATCTCTTTAGATAGAAACCTAATTTCCAATGATGTGTTGCTCATGGCTTTATTTGCCTAGGGGTATTATTTATCCCTATAAGCATTTCAGTTTGATTAAGTTGGACCCCATCACTACATTGTAGGGAGAAAATTTCTATTGGTTATAAAAATACCAACAGAATCAAACACACATCAATCGTATACATTAAAACTTGTTTTGATAGTTTTACCCTTTTGTCAACACCCCTCACAGAATACACTGTATTGGGATGTGTAAGCTGTAGCAATGTGACGAGGAAGAGTAAAATGAAGGGGCTATGTCAGTGGGAAGAGAGGCGACAGGAGATAGGTCAATCAACAAAAAACAAATGTGAAGTTGGACTCTGTTGGAATTACTTTACAGCTGATATGGGTAAAGGGCTGATCTAGAGAGTTTAGGACAGTACGTAGAGTTCCGATGTGTAGCAAGGAATTTAGAGACTGGGAAGACAGCCTGCCGGTGCTTGTTGACGTTCATTGGTAGTCTTCTTTGGTTCCCCTAAGGGAGGGGGTGTTGAGAAAGGAAGAGCGGGAGCAGGTTGAGCAGGAAACCCTTGAAACTTAAAGTGTTATCATCATCTAGTATCAATAAAGGAGCACCAAAGAAAGAAAGATAAGAGAAATGAAGGTAAAATAGAAAGTAAAACAACAAGAACAGAAACAATAATAAAAACCAACCGGAATAGCCTAAATCCAACTAATTAGCAAGATTACCATGACAATTGCCGAAATTACCGTAAAGATAAGAGTAAAAACCTTCACACAATTGGTACAGAGGTACCCCAGTTCCCAATTTTAGTCCAGTTGTGTTGTCTTTTCACATATTGCCCTCTGTCGGACTTTCTTTAGCTCCCACCCGAGACTCACTACTCTTCTTCACGGAGTCGAAGGCACTCGCCTTTGCGGCACCTCTGGCTCCCCTCTCCGTCATATTTTTCTTACTGTCCAAATAAAAGACCTTAAGGACTCAATCACATTAAGAGCAATCCTTACACAACGAGAAATTTATTGCCATATTCCCTTGCTCTAAGACTTCAAAAGTTTCTTTTCAAAATTGACAGAAAAGGGACGCAAAATATGTACAGAAAAGTTACTGTTTCACCTAATTTTTGGTCTACAGAAGTTAAATTATTTTTAAAATTGAAAAAACAGTAAGAACAATGATACAAAATGTCAAAACAAGATAATAGGTTAACAATGGTTAACACATTGCATATTATCTTCAAAGTAGCTGTTCCGATTATGACATAGGAATGAAAAATTGATCAAACAATGTAAGCACAAACTTTTCAATGAGCTAATAGAAATTAGTAGTGTAATTATCATAGCTATCTTGTATATACGTGTTTTTTTTCTTTTCCCTTCCTTCTTTTCTCCTTTCCCCCACCACAGCTGCTCTTTCCTTTTGAACAATTCTTCCCTTTTCATAATATCTATTTTACAGTTTGGATCTTATTTACTCTTTCAATTTCACAGACCAAGGGGACAATATGCTCTTTACATATGTGAGTCTGATTTATTTCATTTATGAGTATGGTCTCAGTTGCATCTATTTACCAATAAAAGTCTCAAATGTATCCTTCTTTATGGCTGAGTAGTACTTCACTGCATAAAAGTACCACATCTTTTTAATCCATTCCTCGGTTGATGGGCATTTGGGTTGTTTGAAAGATTTAGCTATTACAAATTGAGGGCTATGAAGATTGGTGCACATATATCCCTGTGGTATGATGTTTTTAATTCTTCTGGAAAAATACACAGAATTAGAATAGTTGGGTCAAATGGAACCTCCAATCCCGTGTTTTTAGGAATTTCCACAGTGATTGCACCAGTTTGCACTCCTACCAACAGTGGAGAGGGGTTCCGTTTTCTCCTCAGCCCCTGCAGCATTTGTTATTGGTTGTTGATTTCTTGATGATAGCCATTCTTTCTGAAGTGAAATGAAATCTCCATGTTGTTTTAATTTGCATCTCTTGAATGAACAATGATGTTGACTATTTTTTTATATATTTATTTGCCATTTGCATTTCTTCATCTGAGAAATGTGTTTTCATCTCAGATGTCCGTTTTTGGATTGGGTCCTTAACTTTGGGGGAGGTCTGAATTTTTTCAATTCTTTATATGTTTTAGATATAAATCCTGTGTCTGAGAGACAGTTGGCTAAATTTTTTCCCAATTAGTGGGTTTTATTTTCACTTTGTTGGTGATTTCTTTTGATGTGAAAAAACTTTTTTAATAGGATGAGATCCTAGTTGTTGATTCTTTGAAGTATTTGCCCTGCATTTGGGGTTTTGTTCATGAACTCTTCCTACACCTATGTCTTCAAGATTTCTACCTACTTTCTTTTCTAGTAGATTTAGTGTTTCTATTTCAATATTTACATATTTGATTTATTTTGACTTTAGTTTAGTGCATGATGTTACACATAGGTCTAGTGCTAGTCTTCAGCGTGTAGAAAGCCCATTTTTCCAGCATCATTTATTAAACAGGCTATTTGTCTTCCAGTGAATATGTTTGGCCCCTTTGTAAAAAATAAGGTCACTGAATATGTTTGTTGTAGCGTCTGCATCTTCTAATCTGCTCCACTGATCCTCTGGTTTGTTTTTTTTGCCAGTACCATGCTGATTTTATCATAGTAGCTTTGTTGCATGATTTCAAGTCAGGAATTGTGATGCCTCCTGTCTTGCCTATGTTGCCCAAGATTGTCTTTGCTATTCTAGCTCTCTTCTGTATCCAAATGAATTTAAGGAATGTTTTCTCTAGATCTGTGAGATATGTTAATGGTGATTTGATCAGGATTGCATGAAATCTGTATAATAGTTTTAGGGAGTAGGGTCATTTTCACCATATTGGTTCTTCCTATCCATGAGCAAGGGACATCTTTCCATTTTATGATATGCTATTCAATCTCTTTTTTCAGAGTACTTCAATTTTCAATATATAGATATTTTACTTCCTTTGTTAGATTGATTCCTAGGTATTTCACTTTTTTGGATGCTATTGTGAAAGGTGTGGTTTCCTGAATTTCTCTCTCAATGTGTTTGTTGTTTGTGTACAGGAAGGCTATTGATTTTTTTAGCGTTCACTTTGTATCCACCTACACTACTGAATTTAGAAGTCTAGAAGTCTTTTGGTGGCTGTTTTGGGGTATTCTATATAAAGTATCATGTCATCTGTGAATAATGATAATTTAACTTCTTTTTTTTATCCTTATTTCCTTCATTTTTTTCTCTTCTCTAATTGCTCTGACTAATGTTCCCAGAACTATACTGAATAGGAGTGGTGATACTGGGCATCCTTGCTTTGTCACAGACTTTAAGAGAAAACTTTCAGTTTTTGTCCACTCAATATGATGTTCACTTTGGTTTCTCATAGATAGCTTTGATCAGATTAAGGTAAATGCCATCCATTCCAATTTTCTGTAGGGTTTTTATCATGAATGAGTGTTGGACTTTATCAAAAGATTTTTCTGCATCTATTGATATGATCATGTGATTTTTGTCTTTGGTTCTGTTGATATGATGTATTACATTCCTGCATTCCTGGGATGAACTCCAAATGGGCATGGTGTATAATCTTCTTGATCATTTGTTGCATTCTGTTTGCTAGTGTTTTAGTGAGAATTTTTGCATCTATGTTCATTAGGGAGATTGGCCTGTAGCTCCCCTTTTTCATTCGGTCTCTCTCTGGTTTTGGTATTGATAATACTTGCCCTCAGGAACGAGTTAGGCAGTATTGTTTCCCTTTCAATTTCATTAAGGAGTCGGAGGAGTATTTGTATTAAATAGTCTCTAAAATTTCTTGTAGAATTGAGCTGTGAATCCATCAGGACCTTGGTTTTTCTTTGTTTGTACATTTTAAATTATATTTTCAGTTTCATTAACTGATATTGGGTTATTCAGAATTTTTATATCCTCTTAATTCAGCTTTGGTAATTCACATGTTTCTAGGAATCTGTCCATTTCTTCTGTGTTTTCCATCCTATAAGAGTAAAGGTTTTCAAAGTAGGCATTGATGCTCTTCTGAGTTTCTGTAGGATCTGTAGTGATTTTGCCCTTTTTAATCCTCATTACATACAACTGAGGTTTTTTTTTTTATTTTTTGATAAGGTTGGCTAAGAGTTTATCAATTTATTCTTTCAAAGAACCAACTCTTCAATTCATTAATTCTTTGTATTGTTTTCTTAGTCTCAGTTGAATTAATTTGTCCTCTTACCTTTATAATTTCCTCTCTTTTCTGGGCATTGGTCTTGACCTCCTCCTCTTTTTATAGAAGCTTGAAGTATAGCATTAGGTTGTTTATTTGTCCTTAATTCTGTTTTCCTGATATGAAAATTCACCACTATGAATTTCCCTCTTAGGACTGCTTTCACTGGGTCCCACAAGTTCCAGTATGTTGTATCTGCATTTTCATTTGATTATAGATATTGTTTAATTTCTTCTGTGACCCACTAGTTGTTCAGGAAGGTGTTATTTAATTTCTGTGTGTTTATGGACATTCTTCAATTTCTCTTGCCATTAACTTCCAATTTCATTGCACTACAGTCTTATAATGTGCATGAGATAATTTCAATTCCTTTGAATTTACTTAAACCCATGTTCTATTGGCTAGTATACGGTCTATTTTAGAGTATATCCCATGTGCAGTTAAGAACAATGTGTATTTTGGTGTTGTTGGGTGAAACACTCTGTAATCATCTAGTAAATCCATTTGTTCAAGTTTGGTTCAGTTCTTTTATTCCTTTGCTGATGGTTTTGTCTAGTGGATCTATCTCTTTATGACAATGGGCTGTTAAGGCCCCCCCACTACAATTTTGTTAGTGCTTATTTTATTTTTCATATCCAGTAATATTTGTCCTATATAGGTGGGTGCTCCCATATTTGGTGCATATATTTATGATGGTTATCTCTTCCTCTTGGATTTTTCCCCTAACCAGTATGTAGTAACCTTCTTTATCTCTTTTGATCGTTCTTGGTTTGAAATTCACATTGTCTATAAACAGAAAAGCTATCCCTGCTTTTTTCTGGGTTCCTATTGCATGGAGTATTGTTTTCCATCCTTTCACTTTCAGCCTGTATGTATTTTTTTTTTTAGTTTAATGTGTTTCTTGTATGCAGCATATTATTGGATCTTGTTTCTTGATCCATTCTGCCAATCTGTCTCTTGACTGGTGAATTGAGGCCATTTGCATTGATGATTATAACTGATACGGACTGAATTATCTTTGTCATGTTATTTTCCCGCTGTTAGTTTCTTCCTTTTCCCCTCTGTTTAGTTGCTTGCCCTGCCTGAAGGGCACAAAGATTGCCAGCCACAATCTTTCTTCCATTATGGTTACCATTGAGTTTTTTACCTAACAGATCATTTCTGCTATGATTTCCTTTATAGCCTCACGGATGTATTTCTGTACTTCAGTTGCTATCGTTTCAGAAATTTCAGGTACGTGTCTTCTATTTTCCTCGGTGTTGGTATCTCTTGGCCTCGTTCTGGGTGGACTGCGGGTCTGAGATTGCATTTTGCTTTTATGTCTTGTCATTTTTTTATTTAAAATTTTTTAAATACAGATTTTGTTTTCTGTGTTGATCCTTGTGTGTTTTTTTTAGTAGTTAGCTCTACTACTAGTATCAAGGCCTCTCTTTGAAAAGTCTGTTCTTCAGGGATCTCTTCTGTATGTAGGAGGTTCTTGGTTTGTGTCTGTCTCAAGATCCTACCTTCCCAATTAATTAAGAGTAGGATATTGGTGTCTGTTTGGCTTAGTCCCCAGTCCTTTGGTATTGGGCTGTGGTGAGGTTATTACCCCAGAGCTTCCCAGTATTGTTGCAGAAGGGAAAATAACTGATCACAACAGACATGACATCCTAGCTACCACAGCATAATTAGCAGAAACAGTAGCTTCAAACACAGTTTAGAAACTGACCAAGTGTGCTAGCTATTAATTTTGTGCCTTAAACCATAGGAGCAAACTCTATAGTTATATAATAGAACTGTTCATACATTAGGAATTTGTATACAAAGTGTTTCCCCTTGAGACAGTGGTTTTACCCTGTGGAGGGGAAACGTAAGAAGGATGAGGTGTAACTGGAAAGGAAGTAGAAGCAAGGCTGGAAGACAAAGGATCATCTTGCAAGCTTTGGGAAATTAGAGAAGAGGGTGGAAAAGAAAGAATGAAGGAGTAATTAAGGCATTATCTGAACTGGGCCTCTGTGTTTGGGGGCCGGGGTTAGTTTTCTGTGGCTGGAGCTCTCCCCAGCTGTTTAGAAGAGAGAGAGAAAAGAAAAGAAAAAAGGAAAAATAAGTGAGACAAAAACAAAAATTTAAAAAGATGAATAAATTAAATTTTTAAAAAAAAGGAGGCAACCCCACCTGCCTATTTCTACCCCATGTGCCTTTGCCCCTAAGCACAATGTTGGTTCACCTAATTTACAACCTGTTGACTCATATTTTGTAGTTTTCCATCCTGCTAGTCTCGCCTGTCCAACATGTGCACCCTAGTCAGGGTTCTACTGTGCGGCTGGTGTTCCCCCAAGTTGCTTGGTCCCACTACTGTAGGGGAGGGACCAGTCACCTGGATTCCTCAGCAGGCCAGTTGCTGAATCCTGGATTCTTCCTGGCCCAGTTGCTTGGGTCGTGATGGGAGAAATGAAATTCTTTAACTACATAATTTTGGTCACGACCTGTCACAGGCTCTCTGTCATCATTCAGAACAAAAATTATTCCATCACATGCAAGGCTTCAAAGCTAGTGATGTAGCTCAGTAGTACAGCACTTGGCTAGTGCATTACAGGAGGAAAACAAAAAAAGAAAAGGCCCAAAGACAACGGAAAGCCTTTCAGGCTGATTAAATAAGATTCCAGAACCTTTTACCTCTCACATAATCTGCAAAGGCAGAAAATGCCTCCAGCAGCAACTCTACACTTTGCAAGTCCCTAACTGTGCCAACCCATGGTTGCCTAGGAGGAGTGTTATTTGGCACAGAGGTTCAGACCAGAAACTTATCTGGACAAATCTCTTGGTCTGGTATCTGTAGAATACCTTTCTTGCTTGCACCTGAAGACAGTAGAAATTTACTGGTCCACGCTTCTGCACTAGGTTGATGAGTGCTTACTTCTGTATTAAGTCTTTGCATTCCATCTGCTGTGCAATTCCAGATACTTCTAACCAACACTCTAGCTCTTTGTCAGCTTCCTTGCTGATTATTAAATCCTTCTACTGTCTACTTTAAGTTTTAACATCATCCAGATTTTAATACCATTATTTACTCCCTCTTATAAAGAATCCATAACAGGTAAGTGATACACTGGGGCTTAAGAATGCCCTATTAAATGAAATATTGATCTATACTACTATCTAGAAATTAGTACATTTGTCTACCAAAATAAATAGCAGTTTCATTTTCAACAAAAAGTGGCAACAACCCCAAATTCCATCAACTGTAGAATGAATAAATGAATTATATTTACACAAGAGACTGTCACACAACAATAAAAAATAAAAAAACCACCAATAATGTAAAAATGTACAAATCTCACAGATATACTTACAAAAGAAAGCAGAAAGAAAAGCACATTGTACAACTCTACCTACATGAAATTCAAGAATAAGCAAAGCTCACTGATGGTGATAGAAATCAGAACAGTAGTTACTTCTGAAGGGAGAGGCAAACATACTGCCTGGAAAATTGAACAAAGGCATTTCCTAGGGTGCTAGGCAATGTCCCATTTGGGAGTTAGTCACATAGGCATTACATACAAATATGCAAAAAATCATTGAGCTCTTCACATGATTAGATTATATATTTTAGTAAAAAGTAAAAACCAAAGACAAAAATATGCCCAGGTCAAATCTTAGCCAATCTTGACTTATTACTATTTATAAATGGCTCTTGTCTTAAAAATGACAAAGGCACTTCCTGTGCAGAATATGCTACACTACTAAACATGCAGCTGTCAAATTTGTTCCACTGCCTGATGTTCAAGCCACCCATGTGAATGAACTAATTGCTCTGCCTTGGTCTTACACTCTGGCAAAAGAAGTGCTAAACATTAAACAAATATTTAGCCAAGCATTTGGAATTTGTTGTAGTTTGGATCTGGAGTGCAATCCAAGGTCCCATGTATGAGTCTTGGCAGCCAGACTATGGTGTTATTGGGAGGTAATGGGCACATCTGGAGGTGAGATCTTGTGGAAAGAAGTGAGGTCACTGGGAGAGTGCCCTTAAAGGAGCTATTGAGACCCAGCCCTGTCTCCCCCTCTCCTTGATTCCCTGCTGCCAAGAGGTCATCAGCTTTGCCCTAACAGATAACCCCTCAGTGATGTTCTGCCTCACTATATGTGCAAAAGCAGTGGGTCAAGTGCCCACAGACTGAAATCTCTGAAAACTGTTAGGAAATCAACCTTTCCTCCTTTATGCTGATCTACTCAGGCATTTTGTCACAGCAAAGGCAAGCAAGCACAGAACCGTTCATAATTTGGGACACCAGAAACAAAGGCACCCTAATGAAAAATGGTATACACAGATCATTTATTAAAAGCTATTTAATACTTTAAAATACATATCAGTTAAGGTAGTTGCTCAGAAACAAAATACTACCCCAAAAACTAATGACAATGCCCTTTCTAACTCATGCTAAACAAGTATCTTTTACTACTGCAAGTATAAAAAATTCTACAAATTGACATTTATATCCAGCAAACCTGAAAGGAAAACTGGCTCAAGTTAGACCATAATTGGATCACAACAATTAATTATACCACCTGACAAACAATACTGTCATTTACATGGACTTTTTCTCTTTTTCTCCTTTAGAATTATTTTATTAAATCATAAATGTACAACAGCTTCTTAACTCTAAACACACACTTAAATTTTTCAAAGGAAAAATGTTATGCCCTATTACACCATGATCCTCGCTAATAGCTTTCCAAAACTTTGAGAAAAATCTTAAAAAAGGTTTCACATGTCACCTGAAATTTACAAAGTTAACATTATCCAAGAAGGAATGCTTCTACACTCTTAAAAAGACCACTAGAAAGAAACAATTAAAAAGCTAAGAAACTGTCTCAAAGGCATTTTCACCATCCTTCCTCCACAGTAAGGTAATGTTGTTAAATAATCCAATCCGGTCACAAAATGGCTCTTGCATCTGCCCTGGCATCTTCTGCAACATCACTGCATATTTAGGCATGATTGAGATAAGAGTTTGTTACTTCGACAACCAGAAGCTGTTCTGTTACCTCTGGGCTCTCAGCCTCTCCTATTTATACAGTGAAGCCCATGACAAACAGAAAGAAGCTCAGCATCAGCTCCTCCCCCAGAGCCCCACTTCCTCCACTGCCTCCTGGACCAGGATTTCCTCCACCATACAGTTGTCCCATGTTCCCGCTACCAGCAAAGTTTCCACTTTTCACTAGACCATAGTTAGAAGATTGCTGGTTATAATTTCCAAAATCATCGTAATTTCCACTTCCATATTCCTTCCTCCATAGCTGTCATCACCACCTCCGTAGCCCCAACCCAGTTTCCGTGTCCAGGTCCTCCACCACCGTGTCTTCCTCTTCCTGCTCATAACCAGGGCTACCTCCAAAACTGCCACCTCCAGGGCCTCCCCCATACCCATTATAGCCCCCCCCAAATCCACATGCACTTCCATATCCATCAGAGCCGCCTTTAAAGTTACTTCCTGGTCCTGGTCCAAAATTCCCACCACCACCACGTGAATCCCCAAAACCAAAGTTCCCTCCTCTTCCGCTCCTACGACTTTGGACTTCCTGCATTTCTTGTCTAGACAAAGCCTTCCGTACTTATTATGACCATTAATGGTGTGGTATTTTTGCAATACCCTCTCTTGCTATATAGCACCAAAGTTCAGCTCCTCGCCCATCAATGGAACGAGGTCTTGCAGCCATAGCAGCATCAATCTTAGCCATGGATGAGAACGTTACAAAAGCAAATCCTCTCGACCTTTTGCTCGCAGGATCCCTCATAACCACACAGTCTGTCAGTTTTCCCCATTGCTCATAGTAGCTCCTGAAACTGTCTTCTGTGGTTTGAAAACTTAAGCCACCAATGAAAAGCTTACTGTTCAGTTTCTCTCTCCATCGCGGACTCAATGGCTTCAGCCCACGATTTCCCACAGCCTAGCGAGATGAGGGAGATCTCTGCAGGCGAACACAAACCGCACTCATCTTCACGCTGTAGTGAGAACTGCCGCTGCTTGAGAAACACTGCTAACCGCACATCCACATGGCACACAGCACTGCCACTACTCTATCTGGGCATTTTCTTCATAAAGCTGCTAACAGTCTCCTACCAGCTGCCCAGAAGTATGATCCATTCAAAGGATGCTATTTAAATTGGCTGTGAGTTGTTGAAATACGAAAAATATCAAACTAAGTTCCATAGTATATAAATCATGGGGGAAACCCTGAATTTAACCAGAAAGTGGTAGAATCAAGTCTCACCTGTAACTAACATAACCCAGGAAACCTGAAAAGGTAAAATTAGATACAAGAACTGAAGATCCCTTCGATATTTACAGATCTTTATACAACTACCCAGTTCTTTAGGCTGTACAGATACATTAATAATAGTCTGGAATTTATCAGAACGGCTAGAATCCATCCCTTGATGCAAGGCCACAGTGTTACAAAAGAGAAACATTGGTAGACAGTGCATTCCCAGCACAAGGAATTCCTACTTTTCTACCCAAAAACTGCAGGACTCATTTCAGATAATAGTCAAGCAGCAAATCGGAAGAATTTTAACACAAAACTTTACTCTCCATTCAGATGAGATCGGGCGCGCTCAGGGTGGTATGGCCATAGACTTTACTCTCCATTCAGAAAAAAACAGAGACACTGAAATTAAAACTGTTCCAGTCCAAGGTTGGCAAACTGTGGCCTCTGAGCAAAATCTGGCCTGTGGTCCATCTTCATATAGTTCAGCTAAAAAGTGTTTCTTACATATTTCAGTGGACTGTAGAAAAAACAAGAATATAAAAAATATGACAGAGACCATGTGTGGCCTATTAGCCAAGAATATTTTTCCCCAAAAGTTTTGCTGACTCCTGGTTTAAACTATAAAAAATTTCTTAACTTGCTTTGGTCTGCTATCTTGTCACTAGTGTTTATGGCCCCATCACCTCCTCAGAGCTCATGCAGATTTTCTCCCTAGGACAGCTTCATTATTTACAGAGTGTGATTACAAATTCTATGTAACCAGAAACAACTCCACCAACTCTATTTTGTCACATGCAGATCTAGCTAAATACTGTCACAAGCCAATCTAGCATACTGCTTTGGCCCAACCCGCATAAGCCAACTTTTCAAAGGATACATCATCCAAGCAGGACTTCTAACTTCATGGCAGGCCCATCATAAATCAGTACATAGTAAATTGCCACCAGGACCAGATTCTTCTTTCCATGCTCCTACGCATGTGTCTTTATGGAACTTCTCATTTAGATGTGTCTCCTCTTTGAAGGTGGTCTTGGGACATGTGACTTTCTTTGGTCAGCAAAGTGTTAACAATGGCTTGAAAACTCCTTGCAGACTGCAGTTTGCCTTCCCTTGCTGTTCACAGGAACCTCAGAGCAGTACCAAATGAATGAGTTTGGGGCAGCCTATTGGATAATGGGACACACATGGCCCAGTCACCTCCCTTGCCATGCCAACAGCCAGAAACCACCAGACCTGTGAGTGAGGCTGTCACTGTCAATCAACTGTAAATGCAGGCAGTCACCAGGCAACATTTTGTGAAGCAAAGCAAAGAGGTCCCAGCTGAGCCCAGCCCAAACTCCATATCCAAAGACTGAGTAAATCAATGGTAGTTTTAAGCTACCTAGTGTGGGGTGGTTTGTTCCTCAGAAAATGCTAACTGATTGAGATCCAAAATGCTTCAGAATGTTTTTAGGAGAATCCATTTCATGGCCTCTTGATAACAGGAAAAAGTAACCCATAGGTTTATGTGTCCTCAGGAAAATGAATTTGTAACTCAGACCAATGCAGTTCCATTCTCAGGAGTGACTGCAAGTTGATGCTAATGAAAAGTCTCCAGGAAGCTGATAGCTTCAAGTTACAAATAGCTGACTGAGACCTTCAAGTTAAACAACTTTAGAATACAAATTCAGGACTTCCAGGAAGATGGAAGAGGAGTACGCAGCAACAAGGCAACCCCTCCAAGGTTAGGAATCCAGACACTGGGGAAGAAAAGGAGGGAGGTGGATCCCCAGGACCCAGGAAGGATTGGAAGAAAGAATTGGAACCCCCGGAGAAAGTGCAGAGATAGATTTCAATGCAGAAAAAGGAACAAGCAATCTCCCACCTTCTCCCCAGCTCCTGGCTTTTGGACAAGAAAGAAAGATCAAATATACACACACACAGTGAAAGTGGTAACTTCAGAGGACTCCAGAGAAAAGTACAACGGTGGAACAGAGCAGCGGACGCTGTGCATTACAACAGCTGGTGAGGGGCTCCAGTCCAACCCACTGCAGTGTCCCCTGGAGACTGTGCTCAGTCGGAAGCCTTTTTAGGGCAGGGCCAACTGAACACCAGGCTGAGCAGCTGTGGATTCGGTTCATCTCAGGGCTCCCAGTACTAAAACCACCCGATGACTGGGTGAAGGACAACCACCCAGGTGCAGAGTCAGAGAGCCATTGTCAGGCTGGCAAGAGACAATCAGAGTGTTAGAAGCTAAATGACTCAGGCCCAAACCCTATCACCAGAGGCTAGAATCAACCTGAACTTCTGGATGTGACAGTACCAGGACTGGCACTACACCCTGCCTTCCAGCTCACCCAAGGCAACTCTAAGAGGCATTGAGGAGGAAGAAATCAAAAGCTACCCAGCAGGACTTTCTGAAATGATAGCATAAATAGCAGCAAAGCAGATGAATGAAGGACACATACTTAGTGAATCTAGAGTAGATACTGATAAAAACACAGAGGAGCTTAGAAAAGTCATGGAAATCATAAGTACCCAAAGTAGGAAAGAACTGGAATCCATGAAACAGATTCAAACAGATATCCAGAAGCTTAAAAACTTCACTGAAAGTATATGCAACAGAACCAAGCAATGCAAAGATAGAATATCAGATTTAGAAGACAGGTTTGCAGTTAGTAACTACCAATGAAAGACTAACAAGAGACCATGAAAAATCAACTCTATAGCAGCTAGATGATGCAACGAATAATAACAAGATTAATCTGAATTGATGAAAAATCACAAGAAAGCACAAAGATATTTTTTAAAAAGTATTCACAGAAGTAATGGCAGAAAATTTCCCTTCCCAAGCAAGAGAAAAGAATTTGACTTCCAGGGCCAAGGATTTAGCTCAGTGGAACAGCACCTGCCTGGCTAGTGTGAGGTCCTGATTTGATTCCTCATATCCCCTCAAAAAAATCTGACTTACATATAGGTGAAACATATAGAACCCAATTAGCCATGATGAGAAAAATATCTACATCAATGCCTATAACAGTCAGGATTATAGAAATTCAGCACAAAAACAGAATACTAAAAGCTGCTAGAGAAAAGAAACAAATCACATATAAAGGAAAACACATCAGAATCACAGCAGACATCTCAACACAAACCTTAAGTCATAGCTTGGGGGAGTGGAGTACCCCAAAACATTATCTTTCAAAATTGATAAACAAGACACTTCCATGGTAAAGAGTATCTGAAGAAATTCATAACCACCAAATCAGCTTTTGAAAGTTTCTGAAGGATATTCTAAAAAAAGACAACAAGAACAACAATTTCATTAATCTCAGGAGAATGAATCCACCAGGTAAGGGAGGCAATTAAGCAGAAGAGATGGAAAGGGAACCAACAACAGGAAAATAATATGAGAAGAATAAGTCAATACGTGTCAGTTATAAACATCAATGTAATGCTCACCAATCAAAAGAAACAGATTGGCAAAATGGATCCAGGAACAAGAACCAACAATACGCTGCATATAAGAAATACATTTAATGGCCCTGAATCAAGGCCAGTTTTCTGAAGCTGTTGGTTTCAAGCAGTAGCCTAAAGTGGTATCTTTCTATGGTCTATTGACCATTTCAGAACTTTAGAAATGTAATGGTCAATTCATTAGAAAGAAAGAACTAAATAAATTTTACTCCGCCCAGCCCCCATGGAGTGCCAGGTGCTTCGTCTTGTCCCTGGAACTCCACCCAGCCCCCAGGGCATGCCAGGAGCTCTGCCTCATCCCCTGAGCTCCGCCCACCCCCTGGGGCACGTCAGGCACTGCGCCCCACCTCTGGGGTGTACCAGGTGCTCTGCCTGGCCCCTGGGATGGCCCTGAAGACTCAACTTAGCTTATAGTCGCAGACATGCTGACAGAGCCTGGCGGTTCACTGTGTCACCCCGCCTACCCAACCAGACACCTGACAGCTGTGAGGGCTAGCCAAAGGGTGCTTTTCCACTTCCTGTCATAGCAATTTGTGTACACCCACGTATTATACAGCACGTTTAGAAGCAGCCAAGTTTCTTCCCAAAGTAACAGCATGAGGGAGTAAATAAACAAAAAGTGCAATTATTACCGGTGGGAAGACCACTGACAGGGCGGTAGAACAACGGAGGTGAAGTGGAGAAAACTGAGTACTTGAACGAGCCACCATCTATATAACTGAGTGATAGGGGCGGGGATGACATTATGTAATGCAATATCCAGTGGTGGTCCCCTACTATTTCCTCTGTAATTTGGTGTTTCCTTTACTATTTTTGTGTTAACAAACGCAAAGACAACACTGTGTAACGCAGCATCCAGTGATGGTTCCCTGCTGTCTCCTCTGTAATTCAGTTATTTCCTTTATTGATTTTGTTATAACAAATAAGATAACATTATGTTATACAGCATCCAGTGCCAATTCCCTACTATCTTTTCTATAACTTGGTATTTTCTGTATTGTTTGTGTGTTATTCTGGGTCTTTTTGTCTTAAAAATAAAATTAAAAAAAGAAATATATTTAACTCAGAAAGAAATTCATAGATTGAAAGTCAAAGAATGGAAAATAATATTCCATGCAATGAGAACCTTGAAAAATGCAAGAGTAGCTATCCTATTAGCAGACAAAGTGGATTTCAGGGCAAAACTGATGAGAAGAGAAAAGATCACTACGTACCTAAGGGAATAAAGAAATAACAACTGTAAATACATATGTACCAAATACTGGCATACCCAACTGTATAAAGCAAATGCTAATTAATATGAAAAATCAATAGAATTCTAATGAGGGACCTCAATACTCCATTGTCACAAACAGATAGGTCAACTACACACACACACAAAAATCAACGAATATCAGAACTGAGAATAAATGGACTTAGTAGACTTAGTAGATGTCCTCAAAGTGTTCCATCCCACAACATTACAATACACATTCTTCTCAGCAGCATGCCAAACTTTCTTGAAAACAGACCACATACTAGCTCATAGAACATGCTTAAATACATGTAAAGAAATTGAAATTATCTCAAGCGTATTATAAGATGATAGTGCAATGAAACTGGAAACTAAGGGCAAAGTAGACCACAAAAAACTACACGAGCACACGGAAACTAAACAGCACCCTCCTGAATGATCAGTGGTCACAGACAAAATTAAAGAAGAAATAGACAGTTTCTATAATTAATGATAGTGCCAGGACAACATACTGAAACTTATGGGATGCAGTGAAAGCAGTCCTATAAGGAATCTTCAATAAGATTCTAGTGAACAGAATATAGTAAATCATTAAGAACACTACACACCATGATCAAGTGGCATTCATCCCAGGGGTGCAGGTGGTTTTATATAAGCAAATGAATAAATGTAATACACATCAGCAGAACTAAGAACAAAGACCACATGAACATCCTAATAGATGCAGAAAAAGCATTTGACAAAGTCCAACTCTCATTCATGATTTTTAAAAAATCTGCAGAAAATTGGAATAGATGGTCTTTATCTCAATCTGATAAAAGTCAACTATGAAAAACAATAGCCAACATCACATAAGATAGTAAAAAACTAAAAGCTTTCACTCTAAAATCAAGAATAAGACCAGGATGCCCACTATCACACTCCTGCTCAGTACAGTTATGGAAAATTAGCCAGATCAATTAAGAAGAAGAAATAAAAGGAATATGGATAGGAAGAAAGTTAAATTATCATTATTTACAGATATGATACTCTACATAGAAGACTACAAAACTCCACCAAAAGACTCTTAGAATTAATAACCAAATTTGGCAGTGTGGCAGGATGCAACATCAATGTTAAAAAATCCATAGCATTCCTGTACACAAATAACAAACTCACTAGGAGAGTAAATAGAGAAACAACTCCTTTCATAATAGCAGCAATAAATGAAATAGTTAGGAATCAATCTAATGAAGTGAAAGACCTATAACATTGAAAACTACAGTATTCTGAAAAAGGAGACTGAAAAGGATATCAAAATTTTTAGGCAGAATCAATAGAGTGAAAATGACCATACTTTCAAAACTGTTTTACATTTAATGCAATCCCAATCCAAATATCAATGGCAGGCCTCGCAGAACTAGAGAAAACAATCCTAAAAGTCATATGGAACCAGAAAAAAAGACTAGCAAAAAGAATTCTGGGCAACAAGCACAAGGCAGGACCCATCACAATCTCCAGTTTGAAGTTACGCTACAAATCTACAGTGATAAGAATAGCATGGTACTGGAGGAAAAACTCTTAGACCTGAGGATTGATGGAACAGAATAGAAGATACATAAACAACTCTTAAGCACATTCACCTACCATATCTTTGAGAAAAGGGCTGAACACATTCACTGCAAGGAAGATAGCCTCTTTAAGAAATGGTGCTAGGAAAACTGGATATAAGGCCAAAAATAGACCCTAAATCCATCTCTTATTATGCATTAAATTAGAATCAAATTTTAGCAAAGATCTAAATATAAAAACAGAAACAATAAATCTGCTAAGAGATAGAACAGGTAAAACCCTAGAAAACATAGGTGTAGGCAAACTTATGAACAAAATGCTGATCCCACAGGAAATATTACAAAGAATCAACAAGTGGAATCACATCAAATTAAAAAGCTTTTCCACAGCAAAAGCACCCACAGAGTAAAGAGATATGTAACAACCATTGTTGATTTCCTATCATCTTATTTTGAAATTCTGTATCATTTTTAATGTTTTTTATTTTTATTCTCTTTAAAATTAAAAAAAAGAGACAACTAATAGAATGGAATTTTTTTTACCAGCTATTGCTCAAAGAACTAGCATCTAGAATATATAAAGAACTTTTAAAAAAATCAGACCCCCCCCAATTTAAAGACTCAATCCAAAATACTTCTCAGATGAATTAAGTATAAATAGCAAATAAATATATGAAAAAAATGTCCAACATCACTGGTCACTGGAGAAATTTAACTTAAAATACATTGAGATTCCATATTACTCCAGAAAGAATGGCTATCATTAAGAAATCAACCAATAACAAATACTGGTGAGGCTGTGGGGAAAAAGGAATCCTTCTCCACTGTTGATGGAAGTGTAGACTGGTAAAACCACTATGGAAACCAATATGGAAATTCCTCAAAAAACTGAAACTAGAGCTTCCACCCGACCTACCTGTTTCCCTCCTAGGTATCATCCAGAAAGAGTTAAAAGCATCACCACAGTGATACATACATACCCATGTTTATAGCACTATTACTTACAACAGGTAAATCCTGGAAACAGCCCATATGCCCATCAACAAGTGAATGGGTAAAGAGAACGTGGCATTTACATGTGATGAAGTACCGCTCTGACAGAAAGGATAAACTTGCATCATTTGTAGGAAAGTGGATGCACCTCAAGACCATAGTCTAAGTGAAAGAAACTAGACGCAGAGGTTTAAGCATTGTAGTGTCTGTGTGAGAAACCCACAGGGAAAACAAGGGGCATGACGGAGGACAGACACTGGCGAGTAGGAAGGACATGGTCAAACAGGAAGGGGGGAGGGGAAGGGAAGAAAACAGAATAGAAGGGAAAATAGAAACAACCTTTCGTAAATGGGAGGGGAAGGACAGCCGGAAGGAAGGCAGTCGAATGAAGCAAAGAATTAAGAGACACTATGTGGAGGTACAAATTGCCTATGATAAACGTGATCAAAATGTGTGACATATATGAATTAATACAGAATATAAAGTTTTTTTCAAAAGCACAGATTTGGCCTGCCATGGTGGCACACCCTGTAATCCCGGTACTCTGGGATACTGAGGCAGGAGGATCTGAAGTTCAAGCCAAGCCTGGGAAATTTAGCGAGACCCTGCCTCAAAATTTAAAAGGGTGTGGGGCAGAGGGCTCAATTGCCCACACTGAAGAGGAAAAAAGGTACAAATTTCACTCCAGCCTACGAACAAAATCAGAGTACTTTGCCCTTTACTATGTCCAATCAAACTGACCCGGAGAGGTTGTCAATGTGTACCTATGGATTACTGCTTCTCTTCTCTGTGACTCTGCTTTTTCATTCCTTTCCTTTATTGAAACAAAGTACAAAAGATACATTTTCTCTGCCTTCTTGTTTTTTGAGAGTCTCACTATGTAGTCCAGGCTGGCTTCAAATTTGCCATCCTCCTGCCACAGCCTCCCCATTGCTGGGATTACAGGTGTGTATCACCACATCTGGCTTCCTACCTTGTTTTTATTTTTGTCACTATTTGTTTATTTGTTTTTGATCACTGTGTTTTTTAAAATGAGTGAGACCACAGATTCATCTATAAACCTGACCTCTTGCTGAATGTGTTACCCGTTTCTACTCCAGGCACGACTCAGATTACGCAAGTGGAGAGGTAGGGCTCGGGTGAGATCTGGCGTAGAGCACTCGTTTACCACACAAGAAGCCCTGGGCTCAATCTCCCATACTGAAACTAAAGTCATGAGAACACCTCTGCTTAAAACTATTGAACAGCCCTGTCAAGAATATGACTGAACATCTCCTTTATACTTTAAAGCACAACTACCTCTAGGCTGACACTCGGCCTGTTGGTCAAAACTAAACAGAATTATACCATACAGCAATATCACATCCAAAGAGAAAAGTCAAGCCAGTCACCTCTGAAAATTACCCTGGATGTCTTGGTGCTTTCATCCCACTGTTGGGAAGTACGAGCAGAGGAAACACACTCACCAACTTACCAAGAAATCCCTTATGACCATTCTGATGGCAGAAACACCTCTTAGATTATAGTTTATATACTTACTTATCCTGTGACGTCTTGTGAAGAACAGAAAAATGTTCACATTTGGGTAAAGCAGGACACAAAACATCAACTGAAAGAGCACTAATTTAGAGAAAAAAAGACTAGCTTTCAACCCTACATATAGGTCACATCAAATGACCACTATGGCCAGTTCCTTACCTGTGACCTCTATGTACACCAGGAACTATTCCTAAGACTCCTCACCAACCAACAACTCTGGTTCAGTCTCACCCAGAATTCTCACAGAAGAGACCTCTCAGGGGAAGATAAAAAATCTACTGATCCATTTGAGTTTTTGGTTCTGAGTTTTGCAGTGCTGGAGAATTAAACCCAAGGTGTTATGTATGCTAGATTAGCATTGTACCTGTGAGCTATATTTCCATCCCCTGCTTCAGGGTTTTTAACTTTGGTTAGGGAACCCCGAATTAGAGAAAGGTATATGGGTAACATCTCTCAGTATGGCTGATTATAAATGTAAACATTTACACTTCTTAGAAATATCCAGAAACCATTTGGATTCACTTGCTACCTTCTTAACTAATGAACCATCACATAACTTTACAATATGTACTGGCTTCAAAAGAAGGCATCTAATATTTCCTATTTTTTTCTAGGTAAATAAGACAAAAAGGAAAGTATCTTTTAAAAATACAAACATAGGCTGATTACTCTCAAAGTTTGACAGTCTGAGACTTGGAATCTATGATCCTAGTCTCTTGGCTAAGTCAAAAAAGTAGCTTCATGAAATTTTCTAAACCATAACAGTATTTCTTATTATAATAAGAAATCTTTGCTTTTCTCTACTGCATTATGAACATGGTGTTAAGGGACTCCTTTTGTCATTGATTTTTAATGACAAAATGATTATTCCGTATTAGGAAAGCACAGAATTCTGGTGGCCAACCCCTCCTCCAGAGAGGCAGGTGACCAGAAGTGGAGAGTGGCAAACCCTGACACAGCTGCCCAGGGCCTGGTTCCTGAGGGCCTGCACCGCACTGTACAACCAATGTCCTCCACACCCAATCTGTGTTAAACATGTGCACGTGCAGATGGGTATAGGGTAGAAAAGCACACTTGTGAGTTTCTTCTCACTAAAATCAGAGAACTATTACAGACTCTAATCACCACTACCATTCAAGTTGCTCATCTACAAGGAAATGCCATTGTATCACAGCATATTTTAAAAGATAAAAATGTTTCAACTATAGAATATTTTTGGATTTGAGTGGTAATCTACCATGAACTCAGAAATGCTTACTTTTTCAAGAAAAATGGTTTGAGTTTTTAAATAGAAAAATAAAACATACAAAGATATGTTTATCATTTAAAAAGAAAAATAAGATACCAGGAATATGCAAGTGATAAGAAATCAACTGAAACACATCTTCTGAAAATAAAAATATTTATTCAAGATCCTATTAAAGTATACAAAGGGCAGGGAAGTAAAAGAATCAATATGTATAATTACCAATAATTCATGATGAAAGTATTCATTAAGTATTATAAACATATACTAACAAAAAAATTCTAAATAAAGTATACAAAGAGTAAATTTATCTTGGGATTAAACCAAAGAAACATTTAAAGCACAGGTTACTCTAGTATTAAGGCATCAGCAACATCAGTCTTGATCTTGGTAGAACTGACCTCTTAATAGCATTTCTCATAAATGGTTTATTCTGGAAGTTAAAAATTACTAAGTATAAATTAAACTTGAAAGTTCATAAAATCAAAAATGCCACATATTTTTAAAAATTTATTTAATTTTCATCCTAAAGGATCTGAGGTGGTTGGTGGGGGAATAAGTACAGGCATAGGAGTAGCTCTGAACAGCATTTCATAACCCTATAAAATATGATATTGGTGAACAGGCACTGATTTATTTTTAAAGAAATGCTTCGATGCACAAGAAGATAAATCAAAGACTACACTTTTATCCTAAAGTTAGAAAAAGCAAGCTTTTCTATGAGTAGGAGAGAAAAAACTATGACACCTTTAAATAAAAGATGCTTTTGGATAAAATAAAATTTTGCTAAAATGCTTCCTAAGAAGAAAAAGCTTTAAAAACCAGACTGCAGGGTGGATAATGTTTAAAATAAAGCATTTAGGCACGATCCCCAGCTTCCGCCCTCCGGAGCTTGTCAGTGATCATCCGAAACAGCTGTTGGCACACAACAGCACTTCTTCCCCTTGCTTAAAAGGAACTGCCACAAGCTGAAACTCGCTTAAGTGTCATAGAAAAGAAGTATGTTCTAAAATGGAATGGGTACCATTTCAGTACCCAAAGAGCTGCCTGAGACAAACTTGAGGCACTGTGATGGCAGAGAAGACGCAGGCAGGAGGATGGCAAGTTTTTGAGTTTCCACAGGTTTCCATCTACAGGCCATGGACTCCATAACGTAAGGAACCCTACATTGCTCTTCAGTGATTCTTTTTTTTAATGGTAGGAATTCTGATTTTTAAAAATTGCTGATTGGCACATTTTAGATATAAAGATCATATTCATCCTAGCAAATTCGTACTCACACATATTTTCTTTTTTCCCAACCCCTTCTCTTCCCTTCAGCTCATCTTCCCCTCCCTATTTACAAAGCTTTGTTTCTAGTTTTTTTTTTAATCATTCCTCCCCATTCTTCTCTTTTGAGCAATTTCTTTCCATTTCACAATATCTACTGTATATTTTTGTCCTTATTTACTCTTTCAGAACCTTGAGTGCACAATGAAATCACCTGCAAAGGTCTCTTCTTGTTCTTAATACCCTGGCCTGGACCCTACCCAAGACCCATGAAATCAGAAGCCCTGGTATGTAGCACAGGCATTAGGACTTTTTAAAGCTCCCAGAGGTTCCAATGTGCAGCCAGGGCTGAGCCCCACTGAGTAACAGCCAGAAGGCTGAGAAAAGTCAGGTCCTGACTAATTACTATGTCTGAAGAGCAGTGACAGAAAACAGTATTTAAAGAAGACATTTTTCCTTTGCTAATGCTAGCCGCCCTTTGTTTTCCACACTCTGCACCACACTGACCACTTCCTGGGTTAGCACCAGGGTGCACAGACCCACACCTCGCCCACTCCCTGCACACCCTGCATACACATTACCACGCACTTCTGTTCCTCTGCAAGAACAAGTGTTTCCCCTTAACTCTAGAGAGCGGATGAAGGGGGACTTGCCTGCCCATCACAGAGCAAAGAGGTGTAAAAACTGGAAGAGAATCTGTGTGCAGCTAGGCATTAAAGCCATGCTTTCATTTATGCCTGTTATTTCCCATTATCTTTGTTTTTATGTTGTTGTACAGGTTTATAAAGAAAATATAAAGGTTTCTAAAGTAGAAAAGCATGGAAAAAGTATATAAAGAATTAACCTCATTCATAATGTTTTTCTGTCATGAATGAAGCTCGAAGGCAAGAACCTCAGGTATCTGTAACTCCTACCCCTTCACCATCAGCTCCTCTTCCTGGAGACACAGCCAGGAGCTTCTGGTTTATATTTCCACAGTTATTTAATACAAGTAGAAGCAATGCACATAAGCATATGCCGTATTTGTGTAAACAAACACCATATACTTGGGGTTCCCCCATCTCACTTTGAACAAAAGCAACATAGCTCACACAGTTTTGCAAACAGATTTTTCAACTAGCAACATATCTTAAGAGGTAATTCCTTATGAAAAATTCTTTTTTTTACTACCTAGTATCCTGTTGTACAACAATATCATTACTTTTTTAACCAGTCCCTTATTGGTAGGCATTAGATTACTTCTGCCTATTTGCTACTACTACAAATGCTGGAATGAATAACCCTGAGCAGAATATCTCATAAACACAGTCACAGCTGTACCTGTGAACTAATCTTAGATGACAAATGCCATGCTCTTTCCACTATTCCATGCAACCTCAGGCTCCTAAGCAACAACTTACAGCCAGACTCATAATGTTTCATTTTATTTTATTCAAAAACTTTGCCTTCATACCCTAATTACGTTTTTTTCACTTTCAATAAGAAACTAGAAATGTTCTCCAGAATATGCTGACACCGAAAAAGTCTGAGAGATGGTTCCGAGTGCAGTGACGTCCCACTGCGCACTGCTGGCTCTCGCTGGCTTAGAAGGTGTCTGCCTCCGAGGATGCCGCGTCCCCCTGGATGGTGCTGTCGCTCGGGGATGGGGAGCAGTCCTCCAGGTTCACTGTGGGCAGCGTCACGCACATTCTGGCAGGGGACAGCTGCGATGTGAAGCAGGGCGCCGCCTTGACACCTGCCCAAAGGAGAAATCCATCAGCTCAGCCGGGGTCCCACCACTACTAGGTGTGTTTCCCTCCTGTGTAACATGGGGCAGTGAAAGCAAAGGCTGCACACGGGGAATTCCTTTTCTCAAGGGGCTCAGAATTTGTCAGTCATGTAATACACCTTTCCCCTCTTCTCTCCCCCCTCACCCCTACTCAGTTAAAGACAACATTTACAAAACATACAAGTGCTAAAACTTGTGGAACACATAGATGATAAAATATGCTAGGTGAGCTCACCTCAGGTTAACACCTTAATCTCTGAAATCCAGACCGAACCCTTTACTGGCTATGTGATTTTGGGTGAGTTATTTTACCATTCAGAAGTTCAGATTCCTTATCTGTGAAGAGGGATGATAGTACCTACCTTGAGGAGTACCTAAGGAAAAAAGAAAAACAACCAGTATTGGTAAGGAGCTCAACAACAGAGCTCAGTCAGTGCCCCAAAACAAAGAGCTACTATTACCACTAAAAGATTACTAGTTACCCTTAAATAAGTAGCCAAAAGTCCAATCCAACAACAATAACACTACAATGGCTCTAAGATAAGAGATTTGTATTATTTATAGAAAGAATATTACTTTTTAAGGGGGTAAGGTATGAGTCATGTAAAAAGCATATGAAGTTAAATGTTGCTAAAGCTCCTTGCTATTTCTATTTCTATAAAACAGACCCTCATCTCAGGACCACACCATCAGTAATCATCCACTAGGTGCCTAAGCTATTAGTACTATACCAAAGGCAAGCAATGCCAAAAGAAAAAATATTAAAGTAGTCATATTATTGACATTTGACTTGGGAAGCAGTTTTTTCTGTAAAATAGATTTTTTTCATTAGTTTTACATTTAATCAAACAAGGAAAAAATTCCACTCTATGGATTGAGAGCAATATTATATTGCTTTATATAGGAGTTAGCTGGTAGGTCCTGAGGAGGTAGTTCCAAATGAAGATGCTCATACTAAAAAACAGCTATTACATATGGTGGCTATCACAGTAGAACCTAATTCACTCCTCTAAGTTTTCAGCATATGACTAAAGAATATAAAAAAATGTCAACTTGGTATCATTTGAAATTACAAAAATGCTGATTTAAAAACTTTTCATATGAGCACACAACATACTTTGGTCATATCCACAATCCTAATGCCCTTCCTTTTACACCCTCTCCCTTATTCCATTTCTCTGGTCTACTAAAGGTATCTTTTCCACTTGCATGTCTTCTTTGTTTTTGTCTTTAGACTCGATGTGTGCAGGGCGTGGTGGCACAAGCCTGTAATCCCAGCACTCGGAGGCTGAGGCATGAGGATCGTTGCGAGTTCGAGGCCAGCCTGGGCTACAAAGTGAGCTCAAGGCCAGCCTGAACTGCAGAGCAAGACCCTGTCTCAAAAAGACAAAAAAAAAAAAAAAAAAAAAAAAAAAAAAAAAGTGCAGACTCCATGTGTTAGAGAAAACGTGTAACACTTGTCTTTCTAAGTCTTACACTGCTTAACATGATCTCGAGTACTCTCCACTTTCCTCCAGTGACATAATTTTGCTCCCCGTCACGGCGGAACCCTACTCCACTGTGTATATATGCCACATTTTCACTATCTATCCATCTGTTGTTGCGCACTAGGCTGTTTCATATCTTGAATTTTGCCACAATAAACACGGGTGTGCAGGAATCTCTGTAGTTTGTTGACTTTAATTGCTTTGGGTATACACCAAAGAACAGTGTAGCTGGATCACATAGTAGTTCTGTTTTTAGTTTTTTGAGGAACCTCTATACTGAGTTCTATAGCAGCTATCCTAGTTTATATTCCCACCAGCAGCACAGGTTTCTTTTTCCCGTATCCTCACCAACATTTACACACATTGTGTTTTGTATTCCGAAAGACAGTCATCATAACTGGAGTGAGATGGAATGTCAGTGTAGTTTTAATTTGCACAAAAATCCTTATTTTAAATTTTATGGATTTACCATAGATGTAAGATTAAAAAACAACTTAACAACAAATGTTCTTTATCTTAAAGACACTTCTGAGTCAAGAGTCAGAGCAATTTTCCTTAAACCCCTTTACATTTTTGGATAGTTTCCACAGTAATAAAGTGAACTTTTCTGTTAAATTTTTATAGAGAGTACAGTAAAAGTACACAGTCTTGTAGATTTCAATGATGACTCAATCACAGCTGTCCAAAATGATCAGGATATTTGGAAACACCACATTCCTTTAATATTAGGAAGTTTAACAAAGACTATATTATAACATGCTTTTTTCTTACCTGTAGAAATTTATTTTTTTCATAAAAATAAGGAAAGGGCTGGGGATATAGCTCAGTTGAATAAGCGCTTGCCTGGCAAGTGCAAGGTCCTGAGTTCGATCCCCGGTACCACAAAAAATAAATAAATAAATAAATAAATAAATAAATATAAGGAAAGGATATAGGTTTGGTATACTTACAGTAACATCACAAACTATAGTACCATCAAATTTAAGAAGAAAGCAATTTAAATAGATTAAATATTTTTCAAAGGAAAAGACTTTCAAATTTAGCTATCAGGGTTTGATAAAAACTAATTATGAAATGCTAAAAACTACACTAAAATACTCATAGTTCATATGCATTATTAAAACAGTCTTACAAAGCCATGATGCAGAGAACACAAAATAACTAAGAGAAGCACCCAACAGCTCACCTCATTAGTAAGAAAATTAAGGCAGGAGATAATTTCATTGGTACACTGCAGACATACATAACACTGATCATATGGAATGTATATCTGTACATGATATGCTGTGACTCTTCTTTCTTTTCCCTTTCCCTCTCCTCATTTCAACCCCTCTTCCCCTCATTATTATTTTTCTTTTTGAGACAGTCTCACTTTCTTTTTTTTTTTTTTTTTGCGGTACTGGGGATCGAACTCAGGACCCTGCGCTTGCTAGGCAGGCGCTTATTCCACTGAGCTATATCCCCAGCCCCCCGAGACAGTCTCACTTTCAAACCCAGGCCGGCTTTGAACTCCCAGTCATTCTCCTGCCTCAGCCTCCCAAGTGCTGGGATTACAGGCGTGCACCACCATTCCTTCCCCTCATTACTTACAAATACTTTGTTTCCATTTCTGTTCAATCATATAACTTCTTTTGGATTTTGATGAAATTTCCAAGTCTCAAGGAACATATTAAACTCAATCATGAAAAGTTACTGCTTTATATCATCTACATAGAAATGTAAAATTTTAGAAATGCCTTTTCCTTCATCATCATCTCTAACAGTAACTCTGGGAGACAGACACTGTAACTGAGGCATGCATCTGTTAAAGTGGGCTTTAAAAGCATATACTGCCAGGTGTGGTGGTGCATGCCTATGATCCCAACACTCAGGAGGCTGAGGCAGTAGGATTGTTGGGAGTTTGAGCCAGCCTAGGCTACAAAGTGAGGTCAAGACCAGCCTGAACTGCATAATGAGATCCTACCTCAAAAAGACCAGGAAAAAAAAAATCATATACTGGCTACACGTCTACATGAACATACTCGTGAATGAAGCTAAGACCGGCCAAGAGGACACAAACAGGAAAAGGGCCACACCCATCCTTAAGATGCTCCTGACTTGTCAGCAGAGGTAAGCACGTGTATAGGATTCTTTACTTAAATTAGGTGAAATCAGAAGTTGAGCTGGGACCTAAAGATATTGGGAAGACCATGAAGGAAAAAAACAAACTAACGTCAAGGTTGAGGTTAGTGTGGACGGGAACCCTGAGGATTCTGATATCAAAGTATGGATTGGCCTGAATGAAAGGTGAGATGTTCTACAGAAGGCCAGAGCCACGTCATACAAACACCGGGAATCACAAAGGATTTTGAGCAGGTTTTGAACAGGACAAATGCATTTTAGGAAAGAGAATTATAATAGCTGTATGGAAAATGAGGAGGAGAGGGATGGATGGCAAAAATCCACAGGTGAACTAATGATCCTTCACAGGGGGCCTAGAGTCAAGACCTTTTGGAAAGACTCAGTCCTTATTAAGAATGGTGTTTGGCACAAAACGACAGATCAGGGTGGCTGAGCAGGCGGTAATACCACAAGGAAACAAGGAAATGTGAGGGCACAGAGACAGGGAATTCTGAGGCCAGGTATGTCCTGGGTGTCTAGGATGCTTGGAAGATGTGTGAACAGACTTTTCCAGCCTGCAATTGGAGACAAACGTTTTAAAGACTGTAAAGCAGTTTGGGGTTTTTGTTTTTGTTTTTGTTTCTGAGACAGTGCCTTGCTATTAGTGTAGGCAGGCCTCAAATTCATGGTGATCCTCCTACCTCAGCCTCCCCCAAGTGCTGGGATTATAGGCATGCACTACCACACCCAGCCTTAAGGCAGTTTTAGAGCTATAGAATTAGCAGACATTTACACAGATATATGCTTATAGTAGCAGGAACTGCAATCACCTAGAGAGAAAAACCGACTAAGAACAAAAATGGCAACAAAACTGGGAAAAGGATCCACTCTCACTGGTCTCACATGCTAGTGAGGTGTCGGCGATGAATGGCACACAAGTAAGGAAAGAAATATAATGTCAGGAAGTGACCAGTGCTATGAAGAAAAGCAGGGGAACAGAGAGAATAAGAGATTTTGAGAAAGTGATGTGGACCACAGTTTTCTCAACTGTAAAATAATCTCCGAGGGCTTTGCGAGGATGACACAAGACTGTCCATCTGAGGCGTGCTGCAGAGCACTAGCTTGGGGCAAACCCACCGGCAGGTCAGCTCTCACCCTCACGGAGCGGGGAGGGGTATCCAAGAAGCACAGACCCTCAGCATGGGCTGCACAGGGTTCTCTGCCTTAGGGAGAGGAACGGGAGTGCTTCACTGAAGTGTGGTTGAAATAAAGAAAAAGAAAAAGAGTGAGAGGGAGGAGAGGGAGGAAGCGAGAGAGAGAGAAAAAGAGACGGAGGGAGGGAAGGAGGGAGGGAGGCAAGCAACACCTTGAAGTGCTCCAAACAGTCACACTGTTATTTTAAACTCTAGCTCACTGCATTGTAACGTATAAATTATGCCAATAAAATGCACAGTATTATCTAAGGGTGCTTTCTAATGTACATTTTGGGGAGAATTTTTTTTAGAAGTATTTATTCAAGCAAACTAAACAGTGCCAGTTTTAGAATGCTAAAGACGGGGAACATCATCAGTACGAATAGGCAGAAAAGGTAACATTCATATCCAGTCATGGTCTTCACAGAATTTTAAAAATTTTTTGAAGACATAATATCTTAATAAAACACCAGTGAAGCAGTCGTAACTCTTCTACCCATGTTAGCATTGTCTGATGCTTTTAAGTCTGACTTTAAAAATGCTCAGTCAAGTCAAAATTTCCATACAGTGTGATGCAATTGTTTCAACAGCTGTTTTCAGGTCTAAAAATGAAAAAAAAAAAAAAAAAAGACAATTCCTTGATTCCACGGGTTTGCAGTATGTCATTTTACCTGGCATCCATTTAAGCTGGGGATGCCATAGAATCAGACCAGGTGTTTAATGCTTTCTATGACACAATTTAATATACCTTTTAGACATCAAAATACCAAGTTTTTGCTTTAAAATATTTAAAAATTCAAAAAAGTGTTTTCTGCTCTCTGATGGAGGATTTATGACTAATGAACAGAACAACTAAAAGTAATTTATTCTAAATGATACAGGTAATGATACAGACTTTTCAGGGTCCACTTAAGATGGTACTTGTTTTATTCTACACATATTTAAAAATATAAATAGCATAGCCTTCAAAAGCTTTTCAGGGTTAGATATTCCATTTCATCAATAGGTTTCAGATTCCAACTCTTAACCTCTAAACACTTGGTAAGCCATTATCCTATCTCCATTATTTGCAAACTGAGAGCAACTCAAACAAAGCACTATCTCCTAAAACAAGACAAGCAGATAAAAGAAGGCAAAGAGTCCACACAGGAGTACAGCACCTCTCAAATAGTTCATTTGGACTGAACACACACACAGCAGTACCCATGCATGGGTATTTATCTTGTTCTATGAGATGAACAGACAGTGGGATGAATTTTAATTGCCTGGATTTGTATTTTTCTACCTGAAATTGAAGGCTGGTTTGTTATAAATGGTGCATTTAAAAAATAAAAGGAAAAAGGATTTAAATGTAATAATCTTTGGTCTAAGTACATGAAGGATCTTAACCCAGGGTACGTGGACAGGTAACAAGGGTTCTATAAACACCGACATTTGAGGCAAAGTATTTTTTATGCAGGTAGAATCTGGGAAACAAGATGATTGGTGGAGGCTTTCAGTGACATACAGAGGCCCATAGTTCCCAAAACTTGCAGCATCATTAACTAAAGGATACCGCAGCCCCAAGTGCAAGTGAATCATGCTTTCTGAGTTGTTTTTCCAGTAGTGGTGGTGAAATGTTAGGAGCTCCTGTTCTGCTAATTATGGATACTTTAGTCTTCAAGGACAACTTGACTGCAGCACTTAGCAATTTGCACTATAATTATTTCTTCAGGTGTCTGTCACTTTCCCTGGACAATGTATTCCTTAGGACCAAGGACAGTCTTTGTCTTTGAGTGACTAGCCAGTAGCTCTGCTAGTTTAAGAGTCTGCTGAGCCTGTGAGACACGTTTCACCAAGCCAGTGACTGTCTTATTTTCCCCCGTTTTACAAAGCTGAGCACGATGCGAGGCACACAGCTGGGCTTTGAAATGACTGTGGAACCAGACTTTTTCTACCTAGAGAGTCTGTGGTTCTTCTTGCTAACATCTTGCTTAGATTCATGCTGGTCACATCTTATCTCTAAAATGCACTCTGAGTTCCAGCCATGGAGTTGCCTTCCAGGGGCCCACAGAAATGTTACAGTATTTCAGCTGTTGCATGAGGCTCTTGAAGCATTTTTCTTGTCCATCTTGGTTTCATTTACTCTTGCTTCAGTTTCTTGTGTAAGCAGCTGCTAAACTATCTAGCTGTATTCAATTCTCCTCACACCCTTACACCAGCCCTGCAGATAATGCAACCTCACAGCTTCAGCGCTTGAGAACAAATGCTACAGGTCTTGATGAAGAAGGGGCCCAGTCACCTGAGAGGGTAACTACAGTACGTAATATTTTATTTGCTTCTGTGTTCGAGAATTAGTCACTATTAAACATTTTTCTTTACTTTCATGTTTAAAAGGAAGTCTTAAAATGTTACAATAATTTTATCCTAAAATATGTTTTAGATGTATAAATCTGATTATACTTCCTTGAGTTTACTATTGCTTCTGTTTTTCAATTTGACAAATACTTCTTTTAAAATGTGTAATTTAAGATAAAAAATAAAGAACTTCCTATAGGAAGAATAAATGTACCAGCACCTGTAAAAACAACTCCAATTCTTTCTCCTCTAAAAAAGCAATAGTTAATATGAAAGATTTGTTTCGTCTTATGCCAGGTTCCAGCTGCTTCACTTTGTTTAAAACTGACTTCAAAGTTTAAACACTATCCTGTCCCAACAAATAACTGCCCCCAGATGGAACAATCGGAGTATCATCCCCAGCACGCTGGGCGCAACACCTGCAGCCTTTTAATTCAACATTTTATAAGACTTCCAAAGGGAAAGTAGATTTTTTTTCTGTTCCCTAACTTATGCCTTTTGGGGAGCTGACTTTAAGAGCATGTAGGATTTCTATACCTCAGGTAAATTCATAAATATTTAGAGGAATTAAAAATTGACATTAGATTTTCTACTGTGCTGTTATGAGGGAAAGATAGTATAGGGAAATGAAAAAAATCTGAGTAGCTCCAAGTTCAGAATTTTTTTTTTTTTTTTGGTGGTATGGGGATCGAACTCAGGACCCTGTGCTTGCTAGGCAAGTGCTTATTCCACTGAGCTATATCCCCAGCCCCCAAGTTCAGAATTTTTAAGTAAAAATCTTACCTGTAAATGCAGAACCAAGGTATAGATTGGGTTCAATTTGTGCCGGATCCATATCACCTGGTGAAGCTACAATTTTTTTTAAAAAAGTGTTTTTATTTTTCCAGAAGGAAATCAGTTAAGCATAGAAGTAATCATGATTCATTCCTGTTCACTAAAAAGAACACAAACCAAATGCACTCCCACAGTTACTCTCATAAAACCAGGTAAACAGAAGCTGATCTGGTGACCTAAATGTAAAGAAGGATGTTAAACAGTTCAACTTTAACGGCTTTCAATAGGAAATACTTTACCTAATGGACTGTTATCTTTATGCACAAAAAATGAGGGAAGGAGGAAAGAGTGATTTTGCAATGAAAAATAAATTTTAAAAATAAATTTAAAAAAATAAATATAAGCTATTCCATTCAAGGTTAAAAATTTTCACACATTCTCTTACCCAAGGATTTAATCATTACAAAAAGAAGTTTAAAATCTCCCTTCTCCCTAGGCTAGCATGGGGCACACTGTTCAACACAATGTAAACAAAACAACCAGTAAGACTGTCAGGAAGCCGAGAAGGCCAACACACTATTAAACCACGGCAACATTTTAATAGTAAGTGAAGTAAGTTAAGGAGGAAAAAACCTCATTTCATGCCTAAGATTAAGAAGCAGAGAGAAACTAAATAACTGAAGAGAAAACACTATAGCACAGTTATAGCCTGAGTATCTATAATCCAAACACCTAAAACCTAAAATCCTCTCAATCCGAAACTTTCTGGCTTCCAACAAAATATCACAGTGAAAAATTCCACACTTGACATGGAATGAGTCACAGTCAAAACACAAAGACACTAAAAATACTGTATAAAATCACTTCCAGGCTATGTGTATAAGATATACAAGAAACAGAAATGAATTTTGTGTTTAGTCCTATCCCAAGACATCTCAGTATGTATGTGAAAATACTCCAAAATTCAAAAAATTGAAAATCCAAAACATATCTGGTCCCAAGCATTTTGGAAAAGGGATATTGGACCTGTAGTTTTTGAGCTAACAGAATACCATGGATACCAAGGGCATGCGTCCATGTTGATCGCAGACTGTTAAACTATGCTCTGAGAAGTAGCGGGTCAATAACCATCAGTAACTATTGCTCCCAGCGAATTTTGGGGGCAGAGTAATAAAGGAAATATTTAGACATCGGTAATGAGTATTTCTTTTCTAATTTTCTCTATGATGAAGTCAATCTCTCAAGATTTTATTTCACAAAAGTTTCAGATGAATTTTATAAGAAGGCAAAATATTTAAATGAACAAGATCATAAGTACTACATATTTCATTATATTTGGGCAATATATTCTTAGTGGGGCTATTTATGTTAAGCAGAGTTATACTGTAGAAACCTTCTAAAAATTAAGCACATTCAAATATAAACCATACAATACAAATCAATTAAAAGTTTTTAAAAAACAGTTTTAGGCCAGGCATGGTGCCACAAATCTATAATCCTAGCCCTTGGGAGGCTGAGGCAGGAGGATTGCCACAAGTTCAAAGCCAGCCTGGGCTACACAGTGAGTTCAGGGGCAGCCTGAACTACATAGCAAGACTCTGTGTAAAAAAAAAAAAAAAAAAAAAAAAAGCCAACCCCCTTCTCAAAAAAAGCAGTTTTAGAAGAAAATGTAATTTTATAAAAATAAGAATGTGGCAAATACCACTGATTCAAACATATGTGAAGTCTGGGCCAGGGATATAGTTCAGCCGGCACAGTGTCTGCCCGGCAAGCTCAAGGTCCCAAGTTCAATTCCTGATACCAAAAAAAAAAAAAAAAAAAAAAAAAAAAAAAAAAAAAAAAAAAAAAAAAAAAAAAAAAAAAAAAAAAAAAGAAATATGCAAACAGATCAAAATCAAACATCCAACTTCAATAGAGTTTTTCAAAATTCTCTAAATACATTAACAGTGCTTACTGGGATGTGTAGTGTGATCAAAAATACAGGGATTATTTAAACATAAAATAACTACAATAAAAGATACATTGCAATTAACTCCCCTCAAAGTACTCCCCATCACTTCAAACAGTTATTTCCATCATTCTTTCTACTTTCTGAAGCATTTCTGGAAGTCTTCTTTCATAAGTGTCTTTCTGTGGCTGCCCTGATATTTTCAATTGATTCAAAATATTCATGGTAATTTCTGTGAGTTGATTCAAAATATTTACAGTAATTTCTGTTAAATAAAATGATGTGTTCTCATCTATGTTATTTGATGAATTGGTCATCATACAATTTCTGCATCTTTCCAAAGCCAAAATAATTATGAAAGGCAAACATTTTGAATGGATTCAGGACACTGGGGCAGTCACAGTGGAGCAACTAAAGACACTCGCAGAAGAGGACTTCCAGAACTGCTTTGGAAGTGGCAAGAATAAGGGGACAGAGTGTGCCGAGTGAGGGTGGGGGCTGCATTTTGAGATGGGTTGATGGCAGTATGTCTTTTAGTAGAAATAAAGTTAAAAGGTTGGTTTGATGTTCACCAGTTTTTTATCACGTCTCACGTGAACTACTAGATGCTATCTTTGTTTACCTGGCATTCGCGCTCTAAGTTTTCAGGAGTTTGAGGGGGAGGGAAGTTACTGCTTGGTCTCTCTGGTGTAGCTGAGCAGCCTTTCAGATTGTACACAGCACGTGCAGTACAAACACAGGCACCAAAGTGCTGGCACGCTGGTCCGCAGAGGTCCCTCCCACTGAAAAATCATTTGTTCGTAGCAAATAAAGTGTCAGTCTTTTCTGGGTCTTGTTGGGTTCCTCTGATGTAAGTAAGACTATTACCTACCTAACTGGGTTAATTAAGGATCTCAGTAGAGTATATCACATAAAGGAAATGTATATAAATGGTAACTATTAGAACTGTTATCATTATAAACATACACAAAAACTTTTCATCCACAAGGGAGAGAGAATCTTGATTTATGGAATACTATCAATGAAAAGATTTCACTACCTCAATATCCAAACTGACTATTTGTAACTTCCTAATCCTCACCTGTGACAGGACGGGTGCGCTGGAAGAATGCGTACTGAGGTTTGCAGTTAAGGGTTAAGGTAGAAAACAAGCTACAATGAAGTCAACATAATTTGAAAACTGCCTTTCAAATCTGTTGGTTTTTTTTTTGGGAACTGGGAATTGAACTCAGGACCTCACATTTGCCGGGTAGGCACCGTGCCCCTGAGCTATCTACCCAGCCCCTTTCAAATCTGGATTTTTACACTTCCTCAACTTGCTGCTCAAAATTGAAGAAACAATATTTACTGGGATTTAAGTCAAAGGATGAGAAAACAATTATTCAATCTATAAATTTCCATTAATTTTCTATAAAAATTTTGCATGGGTAATACTGAGTAGAAATTCAGTCATAAATTATGTATATAATTTATGCTTTCTGCCTTTACCACAAAAGCAGACTTGTTAACCTTTACTTAATGGTTTGAAGGTACCACAAAATAAAGAACTTGTGATCTCAGATTTGAAAATGGAATCCCAGGCTGGGGAAATAAGGGCCCTGCTGGAAAAGCTTTAAATGAAGGCACACGGGGGCACTAGGATTGTACTGGTTGAACACACTGTGCTTTTTCCAAATGTTCACATTATTTCAACACTTAGCAATTCACTTTAAATAATCACCCAACATCTCATAGCTCTTTGGTGCAAGTTAAAAGTAATCTATGGGCTGGGCATGTAGCTCAGTGGTAGAGTGGTTGCCTAGAACTCCAAATGAGGAGGGGCAGGGAGGGAGGGGAGTAAAAGAGAAGGAGGAAAGAAGAGGGAACAGAGGAGAGGGAGGAAAAGAAAAGAAAGTGAGCTCCATTACGGTCCGTGCACAAGCTTTTAAACGACTGGTTTTAAAGGGACAGGAATCTGAACTTTATACTATTTGTACTAGTATTTTTTAAAATTTATTGTTGGCTTAAAAGTTTGATCTCCCATCTCTTTAAAGCTATATTTAGTAAGATTCACTGAGATAGCAATACTTAAATCTGTAACTCTATATAACTGTTTTAAGCAAACTTTAGAGATTATCATCTATTAACTGTAAAGCAAGAATATAATATTGAAGACCCTCAAAATGTATTTTGAATTCACAAAATAAAAATTAATTTTTGAAATGGATGTCCAAAATCTAAAACAAAATTTAATAAAGTGATATCTAAATTTAGCAACACTCAAGATACCTGCATTCTTAAATAGTAGTTTGAGTTCATTGGAAAATAACTAGGAATATTTGGGTATTTAAAAATATACAAAAATTGGCTTCCTACTTTTGAAGCAATCTTCTAAATTAAGTTACTCGTTGACTGTACATCTAGTAGGTGCATCAACTTTCCCAAATGAGAAGAGCCTGTTTTTAAAAATAGGCTCTTAGCCACATAAAAGCTTACATCCAACTCCCAAAAAGTCAACTGTTGACTCGTGGATGACCTGCCTGTCCTAAATGCAGACCATGATTTGTCTAAATAACGTACACCTAATTCCTAAAACTCACTGAAGAGCATGTAAGGACTTGACGGTATTTCCATGTACTGCTGTGACACAAAGTGCCTGCCTTCTAGGAGCAAGAATGTCTAGCAGGACATTCCAATATTAAAATCTTATTGAGAACAGAGAGATCATGTTTTAGTAGACAACTTTATCTGCAACACACTTCCTGTTAGTTCAATGGCCTGTGAAATAGCTAAAACAAGTTCCACTCAGATAACTCTTTATAAAAGCATGCAATAATGGTCAAAAACTAAATGAATCTTAAAAATTGTACTAGGTTTGCCTTCTGAAAGAAGCCATACTAACAGTATGACTTCATGTTTATAAAGCACAAAAACAAAGAACTTATCTTTGCTCTTAGGAGTCAGAACAATGGCATCACCCCTGTAGGGAGTCTGTGGCCGAGGGGAACAGGGAGGCTCATGATGAGGCCGGTTCTGTTGTTTTTGCTCTGGGTCCTGCTTGTACAAGGGTGCCTCACTGTGACAGCTCTTTGAGCTGCGTGTCTATGCTATGTGTACTTTTAGGTATGTATATTACTCCTCCATAAAAGGGTAAAATTGAAAAATAAAAACCCAAAAGACTAGTTTCAGGAATTAAAGGTAATATCTTTTATAATTTTTGATTTCTAATGATGAAACTACCAAGGTACTGACCTTACTATGTAGCCTTTCACAGCAAGTGAACAGTTACTGCTAAGCCACCACCTCTGCTGCTGACTGCAAACATGAGTTCCCTTAAACCTTAAAATACGGTGAGCTACACAGATGGAAATGCAAGGGGAGTTTTTCATCGCTGTCAGCTTACTGTCTCGGGTAGACGATGCTGTATGACAATTACCCACTGAAAGCACAAACTGTTATGCAATTTTAACTAATCTTGAAAGAATTTCTGAAATATTTGTATGTTCTGTAAATTTGCACTAATTCCTTTTCAGGCATGAAAAAGTTTATAAAGCAATGATATTAACTGTACTTAAATGCGACTATAACTCTTACTCAACAATAACTCCTACAATTTTAATTTTATTATACCAGGCCACACAGTGTGAAGGTCACTATTACAACATTCTTATAAATGATACTTGACAGCTTCAAAGGATGAAGGTACAGTAACTCCCTAGTATTTACTGAGGCTAAGTTCCTCTATAATCTATACACAGAAAATTTATTTTCTTAGATGGAGAGCCTTCCTAAATATAAAAATCTCTCTCAAATTATGGCTTGTGATTATCACTAAGAATACACTGCATTATCTGTGCAGTCTTTACAATGGGTTTTGCCATACCTAGACATTCCTACCTAAATTTGGAAACAATAATGAAATCTGACATTGTGACCAGCTCACTTCCCCAAGGCCAGACCTAGTAACTCTGTAAAAAGTAAAAGCATGAAAAATGAGCTTTCAAGTACAGGAAGTCACTAGAAAATAAGAACACCACCACTCCGTACCTAAAGTAAGAGCTTTAGAGGTTCTGTGACTAGTTAAGTTGCCGGGTGAGGGAGGGGAGCAGGAGGGCGCGCTCCTGCTCACTGTACACATGACACCAGTGGGACTAAGGGCCAGTGCGAGCTCTGCGTTACCACTGCTCTGGGAATAGTTCCAAGCTACAAGGCACAGCTGTACTGGCCCAGCTAGCAAGGCCATCAGCGCAGTGCTTTGATAGCATGAGGCCCCAAAGTGTGAGGGTATCGAGAAGGCAGCAGTTGCTGGCTGTGAAAACAGACTGATACAAACCAGATGGGAACTCACTAGACGCGTAACACAAAGGAAAACAATTGGTTCATTCAACAAAGTCAGGACCCTGCTGGAGAATTCGCAGAAGACAGTAACAGTCCCCCGAGCTGATGCAAACAAGAAGCAGCCTTGTGGTTCCAGTACAAGGAAATGTTTTTCTTCAGACTAAACAAAGTTTTTATTTCTAATTCTTTTATTCATTAATTGTAGTTTGGTGTACCAGCCTTTTTGCTAAAGACAAATATTTCATTTATATAATACACTATATATGTGACAACAAGAGAAATGGGTTACAGAAACTAATTTTGTGCTACTTCCTGTAAAGTGCTATGAACATAGGCTTAACTATCTCAGGAAACTGCTAAATTTAAAAAATGACTGATCATGTTTACATAACAATTAGAAAATCCAACGTAATATTTCTAGGACTTCCTACAATCTGAATGTTGCTAATGTAGGCAGAATGACATAAAGGCAATAATCACAAGGTTCTCTGTAGAACTATACTTCTGCCTAATGATTTTTCTGACTTCATTAGCTGGTATAATATTATTGAAATTAATTATACTCACAGGCAAAAAGTGCCCAAGTTCTGCTTTAACCTGACAAATATAACGAACACTAACAAGTAGGTTTTAATGTATCTTTTGGCAATTGTATTTCATTTAAAGACTTTTATAGGTATATACTGTACATACAAGACTGCATGTATATATATGTATATATGTATACGTGCACCTACTATTTGTTTTTACTATTTCAACAGAATAATTAGTTTTCTAGTATAGAATAATTCACAAGTAATTGCATTTCTTCTACTAGAAACTCCAGCACAACTTGGGCCTCTATGTTACTACCAGTTAGAAAATGCACCTAGGGTTGGAGATGCAGAGCTCAGTGGTAAAGTGTGTATTTAGCATGCACAAAGACTTGGACTCAATACCCAGTACCATCAAACACTTCAAGACAAAAATTAAAATTATATGTAAGAATGCCTTAAATTTATAGTCACCATTCTCAGGTGATGGCTAAGGAGCTCAGAGAGGAAACTGTCAAAATAATGACATGTATCACACAGCATTTCTCATAACCTATTTGAATATATTTTATAATTAAGTGGCCCTGCTTTGTTCTGTGATTTATAATAATAAAAATGATTATGTTTCTTACCAGACAGTTACCTGTGGAAACATGAGTATTGTTTTGGTCCATGAAACACCTATCAGGTTCCTCAGTTTGCAGACAGTGCACTGACCAGATTATTGCCACTGACCCTTCCCACCCTAAAAACTGAGGCTGAACGCTTTCCTGTTCCACTGGACCTTTCATCCTGTATTAGTAAGCATTCCCATTGCTGGATCAAAACACCTGACACCCCAAACTGAACAGACAGGTTTAATTTGGCTCCGTCCGTGGCTGGTTGGCTCCAATACAGAAACATCCAAGCAAGAGGGTGTGGTGAAGCCAAGCTGCTTAGTTCACAGCGGCGAGGAAGCAAAGCAAGGAAACAGTGCCAGAGAGGAAGGGGCAGGGACCAAATACGGTACCTGGGCCACACCAGCATGAGCCACCCAGGCACATCTAGAAATGTGCTTCACTAATTCCCCAGGCATCTAGCTCATAAACCAGTCACGTTGACTGCCACATAGCCCATGCAAGGTAATTCTGAAGTAAACCAGAGAAACAGAAGTAGAGTGACATTTTGGTGTATAGGCTGATGCTGTCTTTAGTATTTCCTATGTGTGGCGGAGTGCTGAGGACTGCTGAGTTATACTCCCCAGCTCTTTTTTATTTTTTTAAATTTTGATACAAAGTATCACTAAGTTGCCAAGGCTGGCCTTGAATTTGTGATCCTCCCTATTCAGCCTCCTAAGGAGGTGCAGTTACAGGGGTGCACCATCAGGCCTGGCTAATTCAGCTAGCACATACATTTTCAAAGTCAAAATTGGTTTGTGCAACAGTGCTAACTGCCTCTTTTGACTAAATTTAATGATCAAATCCAAGAAATTGTTTGTGCCTAGATAACCATAAACTGAATTCCCATGTAAAAAGCAGGAAAAAGAAAAACTAAGACAACCTGTATTTATTTAAGTCTTATATAAACGGCATCAAGAATCAATACATCACTTGCCAATGAACCAATTAATTCTGGTAACTGTGTTTAAAGTAGTCTCAATGCGTGAAATTAACACTCTTGCCCTGGACTTTTCAGTAAATTTATTTCTAAGACTTTGGGTTAACTCATAAAAAATAGAGTTGGTTTCACTTCTGTTTATAGGCATATTGATAATTATTTACATACTTTTTCAGAAATTGTCCATTTTTACTTTTATGAGGTACTTATAAAAATACATACCTAATGGACTAGTATAAACTTCAGAAAAAAACTTTTACCAAGTGGCTTTTTAGTCTCAAATACATCTCAGTGGTAGGAGAAATGAAGGGAATATAAAAGAATAGATGTATGATGTACCAGCTCCCCCCGATGAGTGTCACTGTTATGCACTCCATACTAAATAGGTAAATAAATATATGCATCACAGTATGATTTCAGAAAGAGGCAGATCATACAGGGACTTTTAATTTACATGAATTTGTATTTTATTTTGGTACAGAAACAAGTCCTCAAAAGGTTTTGAGCAGGGATTCATATGGCCTGATACACATTTTTAAAAGGCCATTGTATGGAGCCAGGGATACAGCTCAGCAGCACAGTGCCTGCCTTGCAAGCGCAAGGTTATGAGTTCAATTCCTAGTACCAAAAAAAAAAGGCCATTGTGAATTGGGTGAATAATCAACAACAGGGGAGCAGAAAGTAAAAAATGTTTTAAATAAGTAAGTAGAAAATAGGGAAGACCAGGCGAAAAGCTTATCAAGATAATACTAACAATGAAAAACTTATGCATAAAACATCAACTACAAAGCTATAGACAGTAACTGGAAATTTAGCTTGATAGCAAGTTGCTAAAACAAATCTTGGCCAGTTTTATTAGAGCACTGCAAAAAGTGTTTCTGCACCTTTACATACTGAAAATTTTGCTGTGAGAACTACAAAGCGTGAGAGTTCTTTATCACCTGAAAAGCATTTGACAAATATGAGTTCTGTCACTGTAGGCCTGGGGCAAGAAACAGATCCATCATACTTGGCAGTGACAGTGTTCTGTCCTACTGTAACTCCATGCAAGATACACTGACTAATGAAGTATGATCAAACTAGTATGGAGCTTATCAACAATATCATGCCAAGGATTTAAAAAGAAACATAACATGAAGACTTTGGGTTATGCATGAAATATCTGAAGACTGTTTCACTGAAACCCTGGTTTCTAACACTCATATAGGGCAGAACTAGAATCAGTAAGAAGTTTGTGAGCAGCATTAAGTGAGAAAGATTAATACTTTCTTCCCATAAAATGTGCCTTCCTTGATACTGTGTGGGACGGTAACTTGCTGGGTCTAATGCCCCTACTGCTGGCCCCTCTCTCCTTTCTCTACCTGTAAATCTTGGAAATGTCCAGAACATTAAGCCTGAAACACTTCTCTTGCCTATCTACGCTCAGTCCTTAGTGGAATCATCCAGATCCACAGCTCTATACAGCCTCTACAAGGTTAGCCCTCAGAAGTCACATCTGGGGTGCGTGATGTTCACTACCCCGCCTGGCAACAACAGACTCTTTGGTCCTCGCCCTCTGACAGGACAGAACACCTCATACATGAGTATGTTTGCTCTTCTTGAATATTCAGGAAGTGTTCACTTTCAGCTCTTGTATTTTTTTTGATTACTCCATCAAGGCACTACTGTCTTTTGTTTTCCCTTTTGATTAATGAACTAATTTTCAAGAGATACTTTAAGTCTATACAAATATCCCACCCCTCATCAAAATTTTTCTGTACATTTACACTCATCAATAATTTTTACCTGATCTAATCTATACTATGATGGCTGCAAAATGCAAATATTCTAATATTAGCATTAACTTCATGTTCACTTCAGTGGACACAGAATTCTTCTGCTAGCCTTTTATTTTTATCATTACTCAAACTTGGTATAAATGTTCACTATAATGCCATAAATGTATATTTTATATTACCAACTGCCTAAGCTCTGTGAAAGCTAAGACTCTACCTGTTAATACTTTATAGCATCCTTAAGGCTTTAAAAACATGTCTGACATAGAGCAGAATGAATGAGCAGACCATGGTGGGACACATCTGGGAGGCTGAGGCAGGAGGATTACAAGTTCCACACCAGTGTGAACAATTTACTGAGATCCTGTCTCAAAATAAAATCAAAGGGCCAAGGGATGTATATCAGTGTGAGGATCCTGGGTTCAAGGACAAAGAAGAAGTGAGAGGGAACAGAAGAGAAAGAGAAAGAGGAGGAGGCAGAAAAAGAAGAAATGAATGGGGACTTCTGGGAAGATGGCGACCAGGTAAACAGCAGACAAAGATGCTACTGGAGGATCACCACCCAGACACTGGAATACAGCAACGTGGGAAAGACAAGGAGGAGAGAAGCGGGTCCCCTGGACCCGGGAAGGATCTGAAATGAGAACTGACGCCCTCAGAAAGAGCAAACAAGACCTCTGCTAGAGGAAAAACTTGGAGGGCCGCCATGGCACAGGTGGAGGAAGAGGAGGCGGAAAAGAAGGGAGTCACAGCTCCAAACACACCCTCGGCCCGCTCCCTCATTCCCACACTCACAGCTTCAGCTTCGGAGGCCCATGCTCGTGGGAGCCTCCTGACTCGGCCGGGGAGACAGAGTTCTGAGAGCTGGTCCAAAGCTGGAGTGGAGAAGGCACAGCCCAGAAAAGAGGCAACGGTGGTTGGGAGGTGTGGTCGAACCCAGTGTGAAGATGAAAAGCTACAATAGCCACGAAAGCAGAATGCTCACTTGGCAGCTTTGTTCACTTTCTAATCAGCGCCCTGAGGCAAGGCAAAGTCAAAGTAACCAGTACGTGGCCCACCACACCCAGCTCTACGCCTGCCCCGAGGCTGCAGCCTCCTGCCTTTCCACTGTGTGAGCAACTACCAGCAGAGAGCAGCAGAGAACAGCGACAGGAACCCCAGGGCCACAGCAATTCCCAGGGATCCAGCCAAAGAACAAACAGGAACTAGAACACAACAGTAAGAGAGCTGCAGATGGAGGTGGATCACACGGCCCCACGCCCTTCTCACTCCAACACCAAGCAGGAAGCACGAGCTGAGTTACCAGACTTCAGCTTCCACCCTGAACTCCCTCTGTGAGCACCTTGAGTCTTGGAAGCTCACACGCTCAACACATGTTCCCAACAGCAATGGGATGAGTCCACAGGCTTCAGGACCCACCCTAAATTACTAATATGAGCACCAAGAGGGACTTCATACTGCTTGCATATATGAACCTTGTATGAACCCATAGCAACAAATTACATGAAAAGCAGCATTCCGGGAGTCTAAAAAACAACAACATACTCTACACAGAAGACCTGAGAAAATTCTGCAATTCTTTCTTAGAACTAATAACCAAACTTAGCACAAACCCTGGACTATCTCAGTGAGCACAGGTGAGAGAGACCTTACATCCTCGTGCCCAGCATCATAAGTGCGTCCAACACCCTGCTGTAAGGGGCGGGGAGCAGTAGCACTGAAAATCCAGAGGTTGGAGGAGGTGAAAACCTGGAACTAGAGTGCAGACTCGGGTCTCTAGCTGGGTCAGGATAGCCTCCAAAGAGTAATAAGAGGCCTGCAGGGAGACACTAGTGGCCTACGAGGGGACTTCGTGGGCCTTGACAGGGAGCTCAGCAGCCTAAGCAGGGAGGGAGGCTCCCTCTAGGCTACATGAAAACCCTGAGGTCCTGGACAGGGCCCCTGGGAGCATGGCGATGGGGCGGAGCCCAGTGGTCCATGGGTGTGACCCCAAAAATTCAACCAGGCCCCCCAGGAGTGCCTCGACAGGGTGGAGCCTAGCAGTCCTCGGGGGTGAACCTAAGGACTTGACCAGGCCTCCAGGCATGCTGCATTGAGGTGGAGCCTGGTGGTTCTTGGGTAACCTTGCTGACTCAACCAGACCCCCAGTGGCCTTGAGGGCTTGTCAGTGGGGGCTTGATCATAGTGAACCTGGTTCCCTGCCTATCTACCATCTTTGAGGATGGGTGCTTTTCTACCTCCTGCCATAGCAATTTGTGTGCACACGTTTGCTACAGCATAATTTGAAGCAGCCATGTCTCTTCCCAATGTGAGAGCCCAAGGGAGTAAATAAACCCAAAAGTACAGTTATTATTAGAGGAAAGATAACTGATTGGGTGGGAGAACAATGGAGTGGAGAAAACTGATTAATTGTACGAGCCATCATCTGTGTAACTAAGTAACAAATAAAAAGATAACATTATGTAATACAATATCCAGTGCTAATTCCCTACTATCTTCTCTATAATTTTGTGTTTCCTTTATTGTTTTTGTGTGTTATTCTGGATTATATGTTTCCATTCTTTTGTCTATAAAATAAAACAAAACAAAAAATTTATAAAACATAAAAAAAGAAAGAAATGAATGAAGAGAAAGAGAAAGAAAACCTAACAAGGACTACATGGGGGAATATACAATGTATTTGATACAATGCATATTTACTGAGACTCCGCCCTTCAAGGGTGTGGTAGAGAACAAATGGTACAGTGATGAATAAAACAAGGGCACTGTCTCAAAGGTACTTGCTCTCTAGAAAAGAAGGCGGGTTTGGGGGAAGATCACAGAAACTACAACACTGGAGCTAAAAGTGAACACTTCCTGAACATTCAAGAAGACCAAACATACTCACGTCTGAGGTGTCAAGTCACATCCGAGGGCAAGGACCAAAGAGTCTAAGTGGGGGTACCAAAAAGGCATGGGCGTGCTAAGTGGAGCTTGGATTTGACTAAGAGCGAATATCACACCTACTACAATATGTAGGCGACAATGGGAAATATAGTGGCATGAGGGGTTGAGAGCACAGAACCATGAAGTGTGCATGGTTACAAGTGACTCTAAGAACCATCAAGTCACACACCGTATCACACCACAAGTAGGTTAACGGCCCTGTCCAGTTGATGCTGTCTCCCTCCCTCCCCTCTATTTGTCTGTCCCCATTCCACCTGCGTGTTCTGCACATTTCTTTCTTCGCTTTCAGTTCTACCCTCTCTCTGTTTCTCTTTCCCCTGCACCATCACATTTACCACTGTTCCCTCTTTTATACCCTCCTTTCTTTGCATTTACGATTTTCTTCCTTCTTTCTCTCCCTATGCCAACAATGGAAATTAGATGGCACCAAGGCTACATGTGGAAAGGGAACCTATATAGAGGGGGCAAAAAAACCTCACTTGTTAGCCAGAAAAACAAAGACAGAAGATTAATGTAGATCCATAAAGGTGAAGCTAGAGCAGCTATACACATTCCTATTTGAAAGAAAAGACTTTACAGAAAGAGTTGAGGGGATAAAGTGATATTAGGGTTTGGAGAAAGGACCAGAATGAGCTGTTTGAAACCTTAACCGAGTTTAGTATGAAATTAACAAAAAGAATTATTGAAGAGTCCAGTTCAAGCCTCATACTACAGTGGCTATTACTACACAAACTACATCTTCGTTCTACCAGGGGAAAAATCAGAGACTTTTGAGAGTAAAATGAATACAAAATAGGAATTAGCACCAATCAAGACGACGTGAAAATCTTGGCAAAAAGACAGTAAGTGGGCACTATGGCTTGAAGGTCCCCACCAAAACTTAGGAGTTGAAGTTTAATCCCTGCTGTGAGACAGGAAGGGGTAGAAAATTAAGCCAAGTATGGCATTTGGAAGCAGGGAGGTAATTTAACCTTAAGAAGGGTATAGCTCTACAAGAGGAGGAGATGGGCTCTAGGACGTTCTACCTTGTCATTTGATGCCCTGTGTCACCTTGGGACTCTATAGTGCCACAACTAGCAAGGATCTCACCAGATACACTCACCTAATCTTGAACTTCCCTGCTTTCAGGACCATGAGCTGAATAAACCTTTAGTCTTTATAAATTAGTCAGTGTGTAGAATTTTGTTAATAACAACAGAGAAAGAATACAGAGCCCCAGAAATAGTCTGCTGAGAAGAATAAGGACTGAGTAAACGCAGATCCTACTGTGCAGGAGAAAGAGCCAAGTGGCCGAGTGGCTCCATTTAACGATGTGCTGCCACCACCTGATATCCGGGTCCCTGTCCCACCACCTTAAACCAACCAGGCTAGCTGGGAAAGAAAGACGAGAAAAGCTGCATATTGAATAATACGGCACTCGCAACACATTCTAAGTAGTAAAGCTGTTCACTGTTCCCCAATATATCAGTTCTTCTAACAACTAGGGTTTCCAAAGCAAGGTAGAATGAAAATTGATGAAAGGACATCTCAAAATTCTTAGTCACAGCTAATCAGTATCCCACTGCTGCTGAACAGCATCCTATGATCCAAGTCTATAGCTCTTCCACCCCTTACAGAAGATGACCCCACACAGGACAGAAAAGGTACACAGAACAGAAGTAACCTGAATCTACCTAAGACCAGATGCTGTAAGGAATGAGAACTATAGGGTTGTTTGGGTTTTTGGTTTTGTTTTGCAGCACTGGGGATTGAACCTAAGTCCTTCACACTGAGCTATACATCAGCCTTTTTTACATTTTTAAAATTTGGGGTAGTGTCTCCCCAAATCACTACATAGCCCAGGCTGGAGTCAAACTTGTGATCCCTTCCTGCTTCAGCCTCCCAATGTGCTAGGACTACAGGCATACATCACCATGCACATACCTACCTTAAAACTATGTTTAAGGATAATCCCCTTAGAATTTTTTCTTCACAAAAAGATATGAACATTATTGAAAATCAGTAAAACATACACAGAAAACTTCATATACCTAAATCTAAGTTTTAATTTGTCCTTCTCACCTCCAATATCTTCTGTCATCCTTATTTGTATTTCATTTCTAAAACATCAGTTTTGATTGGCATGATGTCTTTTTTAAGAGTTTCCATTAGATTGAATTACATGTTTTACCTAGGAATTACAGAGGAAGAAATATGAGCTTTACTTAATACTGTGTTCTGTAGTAAAGGAAAATTTGGGGAATTTTTCCCACTTAAAAAAATGTAATGAAAGCCGGGCATGGTGACGCATTCTGAGGCAGGAGGATTGCTGCAAGTACAAGGACAGCCTGGGCTACAAAATATGTTCAAAGTCAGCCAGAACTGCATAGTGAAACCCTGTCTCCAAAAAAAATAAAGTAATAATAATAATTTTTTAAAAATAAAGCTACCAGAGGGGAACTTCAAGATGGCGACCAGATAGGAAGCAGAGGAGGAACCACTCTGAGAAATCCCACTTAGACAAAGAAATACAGCAATATGAGAAGGAAAAAAAGGAGAGAGGTGGGTACCTCAAACCCGGGAAAGATTTGAAATGGGAACTGAAATCCTCAGAAAGAATAAGCAGGACCTATTCGGGAAGAAAGGATCGGAGGACCGCCATGGCGCAGTCGGAGGGAGGTGAGACGGAGAAACTATGGCTCCAAAAAGCACACAACCTTAGCTTACACCCTCGTCCCAGCACCTGCAGCTTCAGCTGCGGAGACCTACTCTCATGGAAGCCTCCTGGCTCAGCCAGGGGAGTGCAGATTTCTGAGAGAGGGTCAGAGGAGAGAGCACAGCCAGAAAAGGATGCATTGGCGGACTGGAGCAGTAGTCAAATCCAGGATGAAAACGAGAAATTACAACACCCACAGAAAGAGAAACCCGATCCTGCAGTAATATCCCTAATCGGCGCCTGGAGACAGAATGGAATCAGTCCAAATAGCACACAGCTCACCGCACCCGACCCTGCCTCTGCCCCGAGGCAATCCCCTCCCCCACCCCTCTGCTGGGTGAGTGGGGAGCGGTGGGGACTGGCAGCTGCGACTCCAGAGTTGGGGCAGCAGCGCCCCCGAGAGGGCATGGAGCGAGACGGCGGAGGGAGCTGCGTTCGCGCTCCGGGACCAGGCAGGAAGCAGGAACTGAGGTGCCAGGTTTCAGCTCCCACCCTGAAATCTCATTGTAAACACCAAGAGACTAGGGGGCGGGTGCAATCAACACATACTCCTGTCAACAATGGGACAATTATACGGACCTCAGGACTCACCCCACACTATTAACATGAAGATGATCTACTTACAGCTTGCACATATGAACCTTGCAAGAACCCATAGCAACAAGTTAGATGAAAAGCAGCAGACCGGGAGTCTGGAAAACAGCAATATACTCTATCCTCCAACTCTCCTAGAACTAATATCTAAACTCAGTTCATACGCTGGGCTAACAATGTGAACAGAGCAGGGAGATTTCACGCCCTGGTACCAAGCATTGAAAGTCTTCCTGGGGTATTCTAGAACTAATTTCTAAACTCAGTTCACACGCTGGTCCTTCAAGGCGAACACCGCCGAGGAGACTTTAAGCCCTGGTAGCAAGCATTGTAAGTTCGCCTTAAGGGGGGAAAAACGATAAAGGTGGAACCCAGGAGAATTTGAGCCGCCAGACCAGCTGCCACTGTGGGCAAAGCAGCCCCACGGGACCGGCCACCTGCGATGTCTGCCGTGGGCGGGACAGGCGCCTCAGGAGGCCATGTGGTGCCAGTGAGGGCGGACTGAAACCGCTTCTCTCCGCCCTTATACCATGTAGCACCGCGGCGGAGAGGAGAAGGGTGGGGCTTGTCCACCCCAAACATGATAGTTTATTTACATCCATGCAGGTTGTAAATTTGAATTTGCAAACGAGCAACCACTGGTATAACAGAGTAACAAAAGGGAAAGCAATTTTAGGTAAAATAGCATTCAGAGATTATTCCCTTCTATGTTCTATATAATTTTGTATGCCCTTAATCATTTCTGTGATCACAAAAATGATAGTTTTGTGGAACGCAGCATCCAGTACTAATTCCCTACTTTCTTCTCAATTTCCTTTAACGTTTAGGTGTTAACTAATGTGAAGATAAGGGTAGGTGGCGCGACACCCGGTGCTAATTCCCTGCTAGTTTCTGTGTAGTTTTGTGTTTTCTGAAATGTTTCATTTTATTTGTGTTTTTTGTCTTGAAAATAAAAATTAATTAATTAATTAATTAAATAAAGCTACCAGTGTCAAATCTCTTAGATACTGTTTTAGTTGGAGTGGGATTTTATTATACATAAAAAGCTTTTATAAAGTAAATATATAACACAATAAAAGGAGAAAAATGCCAAGAACATAATAACAAGGAATTTTGTGTTGCCTTTTGTCATTAGTTTTTTTTTTAATAGAGACTGGTAGCAAAATATAGACTCTAAGACGCCTAGAATCAAGACATCTGGAAAACAAAAACTTGGTGAAAAGGAAAAAAAAAAAAAAAAAGGAGACCTCCAAAAACTGGGAGGGAGCCGATAGGAAACTAGAAACTGCAGAGAAGTTGGAGACCATAGAGTACAAGACAGAAAAAAGACCAAGGCAGTCTGGAAACTTTACCCCACCTCTGAGGCAGAAAAACTTATCTCCACTGACATAGGTAAGTCCAAAGAGTCAGCAACTTCTGAGAGAATCAACAACTACCCCCAAGAAAAGCGCAAAGCTACTGCAAAATGCACAAACAGAGTAGGGTTTTACTCTGAAAGTGACTCTTTCCTCAGGACAGGCTAGTGTGGGAGAAGAAATCTAGTTTGGTGCCCACTGTATTTGAGAGGGTTTAATTAGGAGCCATTTGGGGAAGATGGAAATTGTTTTAGGACTGGGACACCAAACAACTATACTTCAGAGTTGTCAGTGAAGATGATGGAGTGGTAAGCAGCAGAGAAAAAATCTCTCTGAGTGTTGCCATCCAGACACAGGAATATAGCAACACAAGGAAGACAAGTAAGAGGGAAATGGGTCCACTGGACTCCAGAAGGATCTGAAGCGAGAAGTGAAGCCCATGCTAAAAGCTAAGACAGAAACTTCAACAAAGGAGGAGGAAGCCAGTGGCCCTTCTCCCCGAGATGAGACTCACTGTGTGAGAGGAGCAGTTCAAACCAGCGGACACACAGTGACTGCTGGCAATCCCAGGGGCCTCCACAGAAAGATACAGCAGTGGATGGCAGCAACTGACGTGAAGGACTGCACTAGCTGGGGATGAGTGTCTGAGGGCTTGGTCATCCCATGAGAAAGAGTGACTGGCCAGAACCCATCTGGCAGAGGGGTCCACTGAGCTCAGAACTCAAAACAACTGCTGGCTCCATCTAATGGCTCCCAGCTGAGTTCGTGCCTGAAGAAGGTGCAGGCTCACTGAGATTATCCACTACCCCACCATAAAGCTACTGCTGGCTTGCTGGGATAACTCAACACAGATCTGGACTCCGTCTCCACACATTGTCTTCCAGTGACAGCAGAGACAATCCTGGAAGTAGACTTTTTATTCATTTTTTTCTTTTTTTCTCTATTGTTTTTTTTCCTCCTTCATAGTTTGATCTTGTGTTTATATGAGTGTGAACATGGTTTCTTGCTTCTCTGTGGCTGTTGTTCTGTTGTTCTTCCCTCTTTCCCTCCTGTCTTCCGCACCCATTTCCCTAACTTAGCATGGTCTCCCTGTCTTTCAGCCTTGCTTCTAATCTCTTCCTCTTCTACACCTCCATTTTTTCCTAACTCTATTTAAATTTTTTCCCCTGATGGTAAAATTGACAATATTGAGGACTTATTTATTGCATATAATTTTCTGGTTTGTTTTAGATTTTATTATATAATCACAAATTTATTTCATATGGTTACAAATGGCAAATTAATGGTCAGCTCAGTTTCTCATTTTCTAGGCTGTTTCATGTTACTGTTTTTTGCTGACTGTACCACTTTAGCCAAAGTGACATAATTGTTCTAACCAGCTGTTCTTCCTGACATTGTGAGACTGAGACTGACTATAGGTCACAGAAAATACTGTGGGTCAGTACCAAAGAACCAGGGGTAGGGCCAAACAGGCAGCAACTTCTCATCCCCCCAAAATTGAAGAGGCAGGATCTTACAAGAGACTCAAAATCAAACACGAGCTACACCAAGTAGTCATTTTCTAGGGATTCTAAATACTAGCAATAAAGCAACTCACCATAGGCAATATACGAACATCAACCCAGGAATTAAATTTAAAAGAAAAAACAAGAGAAGACACTTAAACAAGATGCAACTGTAGACAGCCAGCTCACCAAAGGCAAACCAAGGGAGCAGTGAGGTGGGACAATCTGAAAGCCACTCACTTGGCCTCTCTGAAGCGGTATCAACAAAGCAAATGAATGAGGCTTTAGGAAAAAAAAAATCAGAGTTTCTGGTGTCACCTAATTATAGTAACCAGGAGGGAACACAGCCACAAAAGACAGCTATGGATATGGTACAGCCTACTCATAGACTCCCTCAGAAGTTTAAACTCAGGCAGAGAACACAGGGACCCACCCTCTGTTATGAGAAGCCAGGCCAAGTGTCTGTGGCTTCTAGAGGGGGCTGGATTTGAAGCTGCTGCCATTAATGCCAGCAGATCGCTGTGCACACACGCCCCATGCATCACTACCTACACTGGCACAGAACTCAATAGTCTATCTATTGTCCCCATTCACCAATGTGCACAAGGATATGGCTCAGTTTAGATGGTTGCCATGGCCCAGGGTGTATGGACAGAGGGGCCCCTGGAGTTGGGGCAAGGAAACTCACAAACCCACATGCTGTAAACCAGGCAGAGAAAACTATGTGTTGGAGTGCACAGAGGGACATGGAAAGTGGGGGTTACTGTAGTGACTACAGCCTAAGGGCAGACACCACTGACTGCCTAAACCAGTGGGAAGGGTGGTGCATAATAAAGCATTTACACACAAAAACAGACCCTAAAAAAAAGACTTTCAAGAATTGTTTTCAACTCATTACACTTTTTTTTTCACTTGATTTCTGGATTTAAAGGTTTTTTGTCCTTTTTTTCTTTTAATTTTTTCTTTTATCTTCTTTTATTTTGCTCTCTTTTCTTTTTCTCCTTTTTCCTCATTTGGTCTTTTCTGTTGTTTTTAACCTAATTTTATTAATTTTTATTTACTCCTTACTAAGACCCTTTACTTCACTTTTTGTCTCAGTGAGTGACCATGGGCATGGGAAGGATAAAAAAGATTACTCAGAGACAAGACTTAGTTCAATCATGGACAGGTCCAGAGGGGCTATCTCTCATCCAAGAGTACTCCGCCATTAGGGACACTGGGACTAGCAAAGGCACTGATGTCAAGAACTCTCTGGCTTTCATTTAGGATATCAGAGTAAAAAAAAAAAGCAGGGGAAAAGCAGTGTGAGCAAGGAGCTATCTCAAGGCTGGGCAGTTTTTTGGGAGGAAAGGGGAAGGACAATGGCCAGACACAATACACTTTACTTAATCTAAACTTCTTGTCTAACCTTTCAATTCTCTCTTTTTTTTTTTTAACCTTTCAATTCTCATATAGCCTGTGCTTTCACACCATAGTTTAATTATTCACTCCTCACAAAGTCTGCGTGCTTTTTGCCCTACAGTTTAATTATTCACTTCTTACAGAGCCTGTGTACTTTTTGACCACAGTTTAATTATTTGCATGCTTTTACCCTATATTTTAAACATTCACTCTTCATAGAGCCTATGCAATTTGTCTCCCAGATTAATCATACATTTCAATCATTCACTCTGGGCCAGGTCTCTCTTTACATACTTAGTTAAATCTATTCCATTACTGTTGAATTCTTTTCTATTGTTAATGGGGGCATACTCATTCAATTTAGTAGATAGTTCCCACATGTCAATATTTGGTTATCCTTGTGTGTATGGTATAATAATAAATCTCTATGGTTAAGGGTGGTATATTATTGGTTCTTAAGGTATGTCAATATTCAACTTATCTTTGACTCTACTATTGTTGATGATTTGGTGCTATTCCCAAGGTGTCATAATTGTTGCTATTTATTGGTTTTCTCTGCATGTCAACATCTGGATTGTCTTTGTGTCACTAACAATACTGTGGTGTATCTGCAAAACACTGAGTAAGCCAATTACAGTGCACTCTTCCTTTCCAAATTAACAGAAAGGATTGGATCTTAGGAAAGAGGCAAAGGCCTAGAGTAATCAGGCACTAGCTAAAGAGATCTTCATACTAACAATATTCAACACACACACGTATACACACACACACACACACCAAGAGAAGTATGAGAAAACAAGTAAGAAAATGCCTGTCCTAACTCCCAACTATAACCCCCAAGCAAATCTAGGGGCATCAAGGAGGAAGAAATTAAAAGCCATACAACTTAATAATTCCAAATGATAAAAGAGCAGATAAAGAAAAACACATTAATAACATGCTCAGGGAGCTACAGAAGCTAGGCTAGAGAGATAATAGATTTAATAACATGAGCAGTGTTACAGTTTGTATCTAGATGTCCTCCCAAGCCTCAGGGGGTCATAGGACTTTTTCAGAGAACATTTTCAGAGGTGCAATCTAGAGTAAGTGATTGATTCATAGTGCATTGCCAGGCAATTAAGAGTGGGTGATTGCTAGATCAGTCCACTGACTGGATTGGCACTGCCCTAAGCTGGATAGACTGGATAAGATATAAGGGACAAAAAGAGGCTTATTCCTTCTCTCTCTTGGTGCTTTTGGTGTCTTTCACCACCATGAACTGTTGCCCCTCTGCTACGTGCCACCCTGTTTTGGAGCCAGAAGACTATGGACTGAACCCTCTACAAACTGTGAGCTAAATAAACACTGCCTCCCTTAATTTTGGATGTCAGGTATTTTATCTCAGGAATAAGAAGAGTGACTAAGAAAATCAGTGAGTTTAGAGAAAACACTAATAAAAGCAGGCTGAGTGAAACAAAATGATACAAAACATGAATGAACAGTTTAGCAAAGAATCATAGTCCATAAAAAGGTATACCAAACAGAAATCTAGATTAACAATTCTACTGAGAGTATGGGCAACAATAAGGACCAATGTGAGGGTAAAGTGTTGGTCCTGGAAGACAGGCTTGATGCCAGTGACTGTATACTCAGAGATATTAAAAACAAGAGAATGTGAAAAATGGGTCCAACAGCTGCTAGATGATGCAAAGATTCGTCGGAATTAGTGAAAAATCAGAAGAGAGTATGAATGGCAGAAATAAAAAATGATTACAGAAATAGTAGCAGAAAACATTCCAAATGTGGGGAAAGAATTTAACATAAAGTGAAACATAAAACTACAAATGGCCACAATCAGAAAAAAACTCCATGATATACCGTAGTCAAAATTCCAGAAGTCTAACACAAGGACAGAATCTTTTTTTTCTAGTACTAGAAATTGAACTCATGACCTCACACTTGCCAGGTAAATGTTGTGCCCCTGAGCTATATCCCCAGCCTAAAAAAGAATCTTAAAAGTTGTTAAAGAAAAGCAACAAATTCCTAAGCTGGATAGACTGGGGTAAACATAGTAAGGGAAACACATAAAAATTACAGCAAACTTCTCATCACAAACCTTGAGGGCCAGGAGAACTTGGAGTGAAGTGTTTCTAGTCTAAAAATCCAGACTGATATCTTTCCAATTTGATGAAGAAATAAGGACTTTCCATGACAAAGAGCACCTTAAAAAATTCATGACCACTAAATCAGCACTTCAAAAAATTCTCAAAGATATCCTAGAAAGAGCTAATAAAGCCAACAATGGACCAGGGATGCAGCTCAATGGCACAGCACCTGCCTGGCAAGCACAAGGCCCTGAGTTCAATTTCCAGTACAAAAAAAAAAAAAATTAATTAATTTTTAAAAACATAAAGTCAACAATACCAAAAAGCCTAATAGAATGAATACACCAAGCAAAGTGAGCACAGTTAAGCAAAAGGAGGAAAAAGGGAATCTGCAACAGGAAAATAATGCAATGACAATACTTTCCAGTAATAACTCTCAGTGTGAGTGGTCTCAATCCCCAAATCAAAAGACACAGATTGGTAAAATGGATTAAAGAACAAAATCCAACAGTATGCTGTATACAACAAACACATTCAATCCAGAAAGAAATACAGGCCCAGGATAGCAGTACCAGTGGCAGGAGAGTAAGCCTGCACACCCTGAGCCTTGTCTGTCCATTACCCCGGGACAGTGGGTTTGGCAGGAAGAGTGAAGGTGGTACGAGCAGGAAGAGTGTAACTCTGAGCCCTGCGCGTCCCCCACGGCCCTGAGAGGGCAATGTCAGTGGGAAGACAGTCTTCCCATGCTCTGTGCTTCCTCTACAGTCACCAGAAAAGCAGTTCTCATGAGAAGAATGAAGGTGGTGCCAGCAGGAAGGGTATAAGCCCGTGCCCTGCACATTCTCCATGGCCCTGGGACGACAGTGCCAGCAGGAGGAGTGTAAGCCCGACCCCCACGGCCTCCATTACCCCGATGGCAGTTCTGGTGGGGAGAGTAAAGGCAGTGCCAGTAGGACAAGTGTAAGCTCACATCCAGTATATTCTCCAGTGTCCTGGGGTCATACTGCCAGCAGGAGAGTAAGCCTGCATTCTGAACCTCATTCATTACCCTGGGACAGAGGTCCTGGCAGTAAGAATGAAGGCAATGCCAGTGGGAAGAGTGTAAGCCTGTGCCCTGCGTGTCCTCAACTGACCCAGGATAGCAGTACCAGCAGGAAGAGAGCAAGCCCACACCCTGTGCCTCCTCCACTGTCCCCAGAACAGCAGTACTTGTGGGAAGAATAAAGGCAGTACCAGCAGAAGAATGTATGTCTGAGCCCTGCACTTCCTCCATTGCCCTGGGACAACAGCACTAGCAGGACAGCATAAGCCCATGCCCTGTACCTCCTCCATTACCCCAGGCAGCAGTTCCAGCAGAAAGCGTGAGGGCAGTGCTTGCAGGAAGAATGTAATCCCACCCCCTGCACCTCCTCCACTGTCCCTGGGACAAAGGTTCTGGCGGGAAGAATGAGGCAGGGCCTATGAGAACAGTGAGGGTGATAGCAGTGAGAGGAGTATGAATCCATGCCTGGCACTTCCTCTACCACTCTGGGACTGTGGTGACAGCAAGAGGAATGTAAATTCACACTCCTTCCTTCCTCCATTGTCCCAGGACTGTGGTACCAGGAAGAGGAGACATCTGGAGAAACAGACACCTCCCAGAAAAGCCTAGACAGCACTGATTAAGATTATCTATTATTGGAAAGCTAAAAGAATCAACACAGAAAACAAAATATAGTAGAAAATTGAAAATGAGAAGATGAAAGAGCAAAATACACTCCCAAACGCAGAGCCCACCCAGGACAAGACCAGAATATAAACAGATAGAGAAAATCAGAAGCCAACAAATATAACTCTATGAAATGATAGCAGTAAAGGTAAAAAAACAAAGGGAAGAGGCCATAGAGAAATAATCTCTAAGGTGCAAAAAGAAATCACTATCAAAATAAAAGACATTAAAGTACACACATACAAACAAATAGAGGAGCTCAGGAAAACAATGGAAAGCATGAATGAAAAACAGACAAGAAATGGACTCAATGAAGCAGATTCAACCAGAAATGCAGGAGATCAGAAATTCCACTGAAAGTATACACAGGAGACTGAATGACGGAGGGGATAGAATACTAGATGTAGAAGACAGAAACGCAACTAGAGACCAGGAAGAGAAAAATATCTTAGAAATCTCAAGAGACCATGAAAACTCAATCCAAAATCTACAGGATGAAGAAAAGAGCAACATAGGACTTGATTGGAATCAGTAAGAAAGGTGGATACAGCACAAAAACGATTAAAAACATCTTCACAGAAATAATGGCAAAAAATTTCTCAGACACTGATAAAGAATTTGACATACAAATAAGTGAAGTATACACTCCAAATAGCCATGACCAAAGTAAATCCACACCAAAGCACATAATAATCAAGAATCCAGAAATTCAGCACAAGAACAAAATATTGAAAGTAGCTAGAGAAAAAAAAAAAGTATCACCTATAAAGGAAAACCCATCAGAATCACAGCAGAAATCTCAACACAAACCCTCAAGTCAAGGAGAGCTTGGAGTGAAGTATTTCAAGCCCTAAAGGAAAACAATCAAACCAAGATTGATGTACCCTGCAAAACTATCTTCAACATGAAGAGTCTTAATCCACCAATCAAAAGAAATAGACTGGCAGAATGGATCAAGAAGCAAGATGCAAGAATATGCTGCATTTAAGAAACATATTTAACCCAAAAAAATATTCACAGACTAAAAGTCAAACGAAGGAAAACAATTTCTCATGCCACAGAAACCCAGAAAAAAAGCAGGGGTAGCTATTCTATTTGCAGGAAGTGGAAACCTTAAACCAAAATCCATCAAAAGAGACAAGAAGGTTACTACATACTCTCTAAAGGAAAACCGAGAAGAAAACTCCAACAATCATTAACATTTATGCACCAAACACAGGTTCACCTAACAACATAAAACAAACATTAACTGATATGAAAAACCAAATAAGCTCTAACACTATTATAGTAGGGGATCTTAATAGCCCATTCGCACAAAAATTAACAAAGAAATATTAGAATTAAACCCCACCTGTGAACAAATGGACTAGGTATATGTCTATAGAGTGTTCCACCCCAAAACACACGAATACACATTCTTCTCAGCTACACATGGAATGTTGTCCAAAAGAGATCCTATATTAGCTGACAAAACATGTTTAAGTAAATGTAGAGAAATTTAAATCATCCCATGCATACTCTCCAACTATAAAACTGGAAATGAACAACAAAGAAAACCACAAAAACTACATTATTACATGGAAATTAAACAACACTCTTCTAAACAACCAATGGATCACAGAGGGAATTAAAGACAATACTAAATGCTATAGACAATTAAACAATAATGCTGATACAACATACCAAAACTTAAGGAATGGAATGAAAACAGCCCTACAAGGGAAATTTATAGCGATGAACTCACACATCAGGAAATTTGGAGGAGCTCAAATATATACCCTAATGTTGAACTTCAAATGACTGGAAAAAGAAGAAATCAAACCAAAGCCCAGATAAAAGAAGAAATTATAAAGATCAGAGTAGAAATCAATGAAATAGAGACTAAGAATACAAAAATCAATGAATTGAAAAAATGATTCTTTGAAAGACTATATAATACTGATAAACTGCTAGCCAACCTCATCAAAAAGTGGAGAGAAAAAACATAAATTCAAGCAACTGGGAATGAAAAGGGGGAAATCACAACAGATCCCACAGAAAACCAGGAGATCATCAATACCTACTATGAAAATCTATACTCAAATAAAATGGAAAACACAGAAGAAATGAATAGATTCCTAGACACAAATTACTAAAACTAAATCAAGAAGACATGAAAATTCTAAAGACCCCAAAACAGTCAATGAAATAGAAAATGTAATTAAATTTACCAACAAAGAAAAGTCCAGGTCCTAAGGGATTCACTGTTGAATTCTATAAGAAATTTAAAGAAGAACTAATGCCACTAATGCCACTAAGAAGAACTAATGCTGTAACTCTTTAAGGAAATTGAAAGAGAAGCAGTACTTCCAAAGTCATTCATGGAAGCAAGTATTATTACCCTGATTCCAAAACCAGAAAAAAAATCCAAACAAGAAAGAAAACTACAGGCCAATCTCCCTAATGAATACAGATGCAAAAATCCTTAGTAAGATACTGGCAGACAGAATGCAACAAATCATCAGGAAGATTATATATATCACAACTAACTGGGATTCATCCCAGGGATGCAGGGATAGTTCAATATACAAAAATCAATAAATGTAATACACCACATTAACAGGACCAAAGACAAAAATTACATGACCATTTTAATAGATGCAGAAAAAGCTTTTCACAAAATCCAACATTCATTCATGATAAAAAAAAAAAAACTGCAGAAAATTGGAATAGATGGTCTTTACCTCAATCTTATAAAAGCCATCTATGACCAAAAAATAGCTAATATCATATTAAATGGTCCATAACTGAAAGCTTTGGGGCCAGGGATATAGCTCAAAAGCACAGCACCTGCCTGGCAAGCGCAAGGTCTTGAGTTTCAATTCCAGTACCAAAAAATAATAAATAAAAACTGAAAGTTTTCAGGAACAAGATAAGGATGTCCACTATCATGATTCCTATTCAATACAGTTCTGGAAACATTAGCCAAAGCAATCAGACAAGAGTAAGAAATAAAAGGAATAAGGATAAGAAACAAAGAAGTTAAATTATCATTATTTGCAGATGACATGATACTCTACATAGAAGACCCCAAAAACTCCACCAAACAACTTAAAGATTTAATATACAAATTCAGTAGTGTAGCAGGATATAAAGTTAACATTCAAAAGTCAGTATCATTCCTGTACACAAGCAACAAATTCACAGAAAGAAAGCTCACCCTTCATGATATCCTAAAAAATGAAATACTTAGGAATCCATCTAACAAAGGATGTAAAAGTTCTGTACAGTGAAAATTAAAGTACCATCAAAAAGGAAATTGAAAGTGATATTGGAAAAGGGAAAGATATCCCTTTCTATTGGATAGGCAGAACCAACATTGTGAAAACGGCCATACTCCTAAAACTACTATACAGATTTAATGTAATCCTAATGAAAATACCATTAACGTACTTCACAGACCTAGAGAAAACATTCCAGAAACTGATTTGGAACGAGAAAAGTCCTAGAATAACAAAAGCAATTTTGGGCAACAAAGGCAAAAATCAGGGGCATCACAATCCCAGACCTGAAATTATACTACAAAGCTACTGTGATAAAATCAGCATGGTACTGGCAAAAAAACAGGCCTGAGGATCAGTGGAACAGAACAGAAGATGTAGATACATCCCTAAACACACTCAGACATTTTATCTTTGACAAAGGTGCCAAACATGTTCACTGGAAGAAAGATAGTGCTGGAAAAACTGGTTTTCCATATGCTGGAGACTAAAACTAGACCCATATCTATCGCCATGCGCTAAACTAAAGTCAAAATGGGTCAGGGATTAAATATTCAAATAAAACCTCTAAATTTACTGGAAGAGTAAGTAGGCAGAAGTCTCAAAGACATAGGTGTAGGTAGAGAGTTGATGAACAAAACCCAGACCACAAAGGAAATACTACAAAGAATCAGCAAACGAGATCTCACCTTATACTAAAAAGCTTTTGCCCATCAAAAGAAATAATCAACAAAGTGAAAAGATAATCCAGAGTGGGAAAAAAAATTATACCCAGTTGTCTCACAGACAAAGGACTCATATCTAAAATATATAAAGAATTCAAAAAAACTCTGACCCCGCCCAAATTCAAAGACCCTTTCCAAAGCTGGGCATCAGGGATGAATAGGCAATCCTCAGAGGAAGAAATACAAATGGCAAACACATACATGAAAAAATATTCAACATCATTGCTCATCTGAGAGATGCAAATTAAAACAACACTGAGATTCTATCTCACCCCAGAAAAAAATCAACCACCAACGAATGCTGGAAGGACTGTGGAGAAAAAGGAACACTTCTCCACTGTTGTTAGGAATTTAGACTGGTACAACCACTATGGAAATCAGTTTGGAGATTCCATAAAAAACTGGGATTGGAGTCCCATTTGAACCAGCTATTCTGCTTCTGAGTATCTTCCCAGAAGAATTAAGAACATCATACCACAGCAATATATGTGCATTCATGTTTATAGCAGCACAATTTGTAATGGCTAAATTTTGGAAACAACCCAGAAACCTACCCAACTGACGAATGGATAAAAACAATGTGGGTTTTTTATATAATGGAGTACTACTAAGCCATAAAGAAGGATAAAACTGGAGTCTTTTATAGGAAAATGGGTGCAACTGAAGACCATATGCATAAGTGAAGTAAATCAGACCCATTATGTCTAAATATCATATTGTCTCACTAGTGTGAGAAAATGAACAAGTACATAAGATCTGAAATGTACAATAGATAACTGTGAATTGGGAAGAAACTGTTCAAAAGAAAAGGCAAACTATGAAGGGGAATAGCTGGATTGAATGGAACCTCTAGACCTAGTTTTGTGAGGAATCTCCAAACTGATTTCCACAGTGGTTTCACCAGTCTGCATTTGCACCAGCAGTGAAGAAGAGTTCCTATTTCTCCACAACCTTGCCAGTATCTGTTATTGGTTGATTTCTTAATGATAGCCATTCCTTTTTTTTAAATTTTATTTTTAAGACAAAAGAACCCAGAGTAACACAGAAACAATATAGAAAATACCAAGTTAGAGAAGATAGTAGGAAATTGGCACTGGATGCTGTATAACATAATGTTATCTTCGTATTTGTTATAACAAAATCAATAAAGGAAATACTGAATTACAGAGGATCCAGCAGGGAACCATCTCTGATGCCGCATTACATAGTGCTGTCTTTGCATTTGTTAACACAAAAACAATAAAGGAAACACCAAATTACAGAGAAAACAGTAGGGGGCCACCATTGGATACTATATTACATAATATCATCCCTGCCCCTATCACTCAGTTATATAGATGATGGTTCATTCTATTAATCAATTTTCTCCACTTCACCTCTGTTGTTCTACCATCCTGTCAGTGGTCTTCCCACTGGTAATAACTGCACTTTTGGTTTATTTACTCCCTTAAGCTCTTACTTTGGGAAGTGACTCGGCTGCTTCTACATGTATAATATGTGGGTGTACACAAGTTGCTATGGCAGGAGGTGGAGAAGCACTCTTTGGCAAGCCCTCAGAGCCGTCGGGTGTCTGGTCGGGTAGGCGAGGTTACACAGTGAACTGCCAGGCTCTGTCACCATGTCCGCGTCTACAGGCTCAGGTGAGTCTTCAGGGCTGTCCCGGGGGGCCAGGGAGAGTGCCTGGTATGCCCCGGGGGCCAGGTGGAGTGCCTGGCATGCTATGGGCGCCGGGCAGAGTAAAATGTATCCAGTTAGTAATTTGTTTCTTTCTAATGAATTGACCATTACATTTCCAAAGTTCTGAAATGGTCAACAGACTATAGAAAGATACCTAACTTTAGGCTCCTGCTTGAAACCAACAGCCTCAGAAAACTGCTGGCCTTGATTCAGGGCCAAATTGATAGCCATTCTTACTGGGGTGAGAGGAAATCTCAGTGTTGCTTTAATTTGCTTTTCTAGAATGACTAATGATGTTGAACATTTTCTCATGTATTTATTTGCCATTGTATTTCTTTGTCTCAGAAGTGTGCATTCATCTCAGATGCCTATTTCTGGATTGGGCCTTTGAATTTGGGAGGGCTGATGTTTTTTAATTCTTTATATGTTCTAGATAGAAGTCCTTTGTCTAAAGGACAGCTAGCTAAAATTTTTCCCAATTTGTGGGTTTTCTTTTTACCCTGCTGGTGATTTCTTTAGATCTGCAAAACCTTTTTAGTAGGATGAGATCCCAGTTACTGATTCTTTGAGGTATTTCCTGTGTGGTTTGGTTTTCTTCATGAACTCTGTGCCTACCTCTATGTCTTCAAGATTTTTACCTATTTTCTCTTCCTATAGATTTAGTGTTTCCATTTTAATATTGAGATCTGTGATCTGTTCTGACTGGAGTTTGGAGCATGGTGGGTCTATAAACTTGGGTCTATTTTCAGTTCTTGGCAATTGGCAAGCCAGTTTCTCCAGCACCATTTATTGAAGAAACTATCTTTCTTCCACTGAACTTGTTTGGCCCCTCTGTCAAAGATTAGGTGGCTGAGTGTGTTTGTGGTTGTGGCTGTTCCTGTATACATCATGTTGTTGGATTTTGTTTCTTAATCTACTCTGCCAATCTGTTTCTTTTGACTAGTGAATTGAGTCCATTTACATTAAAGGTTATAATTGATACATAAAGGCTTATCAATGACATGTTATTTACTTGCTGTTGGTTTCCTACTTTTTCTACCTGTTTAATTGCTTGCTCTGCTAGAGGGTTCCTTTCTATTGTTGTTCTTGAAATTGCAGTTATTTTCTTCTCTGTCTAGAATGTCTGTTAGTACTTTTTGTAAGGATGGTTTAGCACTCCTGAAGTTCTTCAGTTGCTCTTTGTTGTGGAAATATTTTATTTCTCCATTAAACTCAAAGGGTAGTTTAGCAGGATACATCAATCTTGTTTGGAAGCTGTTTTGTCTTAGGACCTGTAATACTTTGCTCCAAGCTCTTCTCGATTCAATGGTTTGTGTTGAGAAGTCTGCTGTGATTCTCATGGGCTTTCCTTTATATGCAATCTGTTTCTTTTCACTAGCAGCTTTTAATATTCTGTTCTGTTCTGGAGATCTGGGATCTTGATTATTATATGTCTGGGTGTAGTTTTATTAGGGTTATGACTAGTAGACGTTCTACATGCCTTATTTACCTGTATTTCAGGTTCTGTTTCTATGCTTGGGAAATTTTCTGTTATTATTTCTGCAAGTATTCTGTTTATGTCATTTGTGTTGCCTCCTGCTGTTTCATTAACTCCTATTAGTCTAACATTATTTCTCTTTGCCACGTCTTGCAGCTGTTGAATTGATTTTTCTGGATCCTTGTTGATTTAAGAGATCCTCCCTTTCATGATTGCTAGCTGCCATGCTGTCTTCAAGATCTGAAATTCTATCTTTGGCTTCATTCAAGCTGTTTTGCAAGCTTTGAATGGAGGTTTTGATTTCCTGGAAATCTCTTTGAGTCTGTTTCATGCATTCTCATTCATTCCTAAATTGCTCATGTAACATTTCCATCCAATGCCTATGTTCATCTACTTTTTAAATCGATTTCTTCTGTAGATGTGCTCAGCAGTTCTTTCATTATTATTGTCATTTCATATTTCACCTGACAGATTATTTCTGATGTGATTTCTTCTATGGCCTGATGGAGTTGTTTCTTTACTTCCAGTGCAATCATTTCAGCAATTTCAGGTGTGTTGTTTACCAAGTTCTCCTATGTGATGTCCCCTGGACTTGTTCCGAGTGGCGTGGGGTTCTGAGGTTACATTTTAGTCCTTCCCCTTGTCGTGTTTGATGCTGGATGCAGAATGCTCAGTCTCCCTCTTCTCTGACAGCTCAGTAAAGGTTATTAGTGTCCCTAGTTTTCCTGGTGGTCAGGCCTGTCCCTCAGTGTTGAGATGCCCTGCTTAGTCTAGGGTCTTCTAGTACATGGTGAAGTGTACCTAGTTCTCCCAGGTCTCACACACGAACTGTGACATCAATTGATGGCAGACTGTCTCATCCGGTGTCTCCTTGCAGCTCAGGGCATGCACATGACCCAGATGTGAGCTGCACTCATGGCACAATCATGGATCAATCGTCCTGTGACTCCAGGCAGTTCAGGGTATAGGCAGAACCCAGACACGAACTGCAAGGTCAACAGTTTGTGAAGCACCTGATTCTGTGTCTCCAGGCAGCTCAGGGCATGCACAGAAGTTCAATGTGGTTTGCACTGGCAGTGATTAGGGACCACCTGTGTCTATGACCTCGAGAAGTTGAGGGTACAAGTAAAGCCCAGACACAAAGTGCAGTTCATATACCCCCTGCCCTAGTACCTCTGGCAGCCCAAGGCACGCACAAGGAAGGCCCAACTCAAACCCCAGTGTTAGCAGCTCCTGGGCCTTCTGAGTGAGGACCCCCTGTCTGCACTGGGCACCATGTGTTTGTTAATATGTTTTCATTTATATTTTTTTAAAAGAAAAACAGGCAAGATATATAAATAATACAGCTGCAATAACTGTACTGCTGATGTCTGATGGTATATTGAAAGAAGTTAATCCTTAAAATTTTTCATGTTCTAACCAAATTTGCATGCTTATATCTGGTAATGTGAGCAACTGATAATGAAGGCAACAATATGCAATGGAACTACCATGGTGAATTCCTATCATCTTGTCTAGTGGAACTCTGTATTATCTCTAATGTTTTATCTAATGATTACTTTTTTTTTTTTTTTGTGGTACTGGGGATCGAACTCAGGACACTGCGCTTGCTAGGCAAGCGCTTATTCCACTGAGCTATATCCCCAGCCCTGTGATTACTTTCTTATTCTCTTAAGTGGTTTGAACAATCTTACAGTCTTACATCTGGTAATCTGAGCAATGTAGTTGAGGATAACAATATGTAATGCAACAACCACTGTTAATTCATACTTTCTGTCTTGAAACTATTTATCACTTTAAATGTTCTTGCTTTGGTTTGTTTATGTCCGTGATGCTAGTATGCTGCTATCATTCTTTTTTTTAATCTCTCATTTACTAATCTCTTTAAAATAAAATTTAAAAAGAAAATGATACCTCAGAATAAATTTTACAATATCTGAAAAAAAAAAAAAACCCATGAGAATCACAACAGAATTCTCAACTCTTAACACCTAAATAAAGAAGCGTTTGGAATGAAGTATTTCAAGCACTAAAAGAAAACAACTTCCAGTCCAGATTGATGTGCCACTAAAAATCATCTTATTACCTTTCAAACCTGATGGAGAAATAAAATCCTTCCACAATAATGAATACATTAAAGAAATTCATGACCACCAAAGCAGCATTCCCCAAAGGTTTGAAAGATTCTAGAAAAAAAAACAAGACAACACTTCCATGAATCCCAACAGAATGAATACACCAGGCAATGCAAGCAATTAAACAGAAGAGATGGAAAGGGAACCAACAACAGGAAAATAATATGACAAGGGTAGATCATTTATAACCATCAATGTAAATGGTTTCAATTTACTAGTCAAAAGAAACAGATTGGCAAAATGGATCAAAAAACAATACACTGCATACAACAAACACATTTTACCCCAAAAGAAATTCACAGACTGAAAGTCAAAGGATGGAAAACAACACTCCATGTGACAGGAACCTGGAAAAAAGTGGGGGTAGCTAGCTATTCTGCTTATGAAGTGGTTTTCAAGCCAGGACTGTCAGAAGAGAAACAGAGGGTCAATACATACTTGTTAAGGGAATGATACAAGAGGAAGACAACAATATAAATATATATGCACCAAATACTAGCATACCTAACTAGATAAACACTAATGGAAATGAAAAATCAGATAATCACTAATAGAGTTGTAATGGGGGATATCAATCACAAATAGATCAACTAGACCAAAAAAATCAACAAAGAAGTATATATTATACCTAAATCAAATCTTTAAATAAAGGGACTTTAGTACATGTCCACAGTGTTCCACCCAACAACATTAAAATATACATTCTTCTCAGGTGTACACAGGACTTTCTTAGAAACAGACCACATACTAGCTCATAGAACATACTTAAGTAAATACAAAGGACTTGAAATCATCACATTCCTATTATCAGACCATACTGCAATGAAACTAGAAATCAGTGGAAAAAGAAAACACAAAAACTACACAAACATATGGAAATTAAGTAACATCTTCCTGAACAACTAATGGGTTACAGAAGAAATTAAACATGACATTGGGCATGGTGGCACATGCCTGTAATCCCAACACTCATGGGGCTATGACAGATCACTGTGAGTTCAAGGCCAGCCTGGGATACAGAATGAGTTCAAAGTCAGTCTACACTACAAAGTGAGACCTTGTCCAAAAAAAAAAAATTAAAATGAAATTAGGCAGTTTCTCCAAATGATAATGCCAATACAACATACCAGAACTTACAGAATCGGCTCAAATAAATAATCTGACACTGAACATCAAGCTTCTAGAAGAACATTAAACCCAAAGTGCATACACATAAGGAAATTTATAAATATCAGAGCAAAAATTAATGCAACTGAGACTAACAAAACAATACAAAGAATCAATGAATCAAAGAGCTCATTCTCCAAAAGATTAAATAAAATTGACAAACCTTTAGCCAAACTTATACAGAAAGAAAGATGGGGGGAAGGAAGGAAGGAGGGAAAGAGAGAGAGGGAAGAAAGAAGAAAGAAAGAAAGAAAGAAAGAAAGAAAGAAAGAAAGAAAGAAAGAAAGAAAGAAAGAAAGAAAGAAAGAAAGAAAGAAAGAGAGAGAGAGAAAAGGAGGGAGAGGGAGGGAAGAAGAAGCAGCAAAGAAGGAGGAAGGGAGGGAGGGCAGAAAGGAAAGAAGGAAGAAAGGGTATAAATGATTCAATTAGGAATGAAAAGAGGAAAATCACAACAGATCCTGCAGAAATTCAGAAGATCATCAATACCTACTTTGAGAACCTATACTCTAATAAAATGGAAAACAAAGAAATGGACAGATTCCTTGCTACATATGAATTACCAAAGATGAATTAGAGTCTAAATAATCCAGTATCAGTCAATGAAATTGCAGAAGTAATTTTTAAAAGTATCCAACAAAGAAAAGCCTACATCCTGATAGATTCACTGCTGAATTCTACAAGAACTTTAGAGATCTAATGTGACTATTCCTACAAGTAAGTCCTTAATGAAACTGAAAGGGAAGAAATACTCCTAAACTCATTCCGGGAAGCAAGCATTATCCTGATGCCAAAACTAGAGAAGGACCCAATCAAAACAGCCAACTACAGCCCAATCTTAATGAACATAAAGGCAAAAATCCTCAATAAGATACTGGCAAACAATGCAGCAAATTGCCAAAAACTTTATATACCATGACCAAGTGGGATTCATTCCAGGGATGCAAACATATGAAAATGCAACATATGAAAATCAATAAATGTAATATACTACACTAACAGAACCAAGGACAAAAACCACAAGACCCAGAAAAAACAACTGACAAAGTCCAATACCCATTCATGATTTTAAGAAAAACATAGAAAATTAGAAAAGAAGGTCCCTATCTCAATTTTATAAAAGCCATCTATGAAAAACCAACAGCCATTATCATACTAAATGGTCAAAAACTGAAAGCTTTCACTCTAAAATCAGGAACAAACAAGGATATCCACTATCACCACTCCTGTTCGATATAGTTGTGCAAACATTAGCCAGAGCAATTCGAAAAAACAATAAAAGAATCAGGGATGATAAAAGAAGAAGTTGAATAATTATTCTTTGTGGATGATATGACATTCTACACAGAAGACCACAAGACTCCACCACAAGTCTCCTAGAATTAATAACCAAATTTGGTAGCATAACAGGATACAAAGTAAACACTCAAAACTCAATAGCCTTCCTGTACACAAACAACAAACTCACTGACAGAGAAATTAGAGAAACAACATCATTCATAACAGCATCAAGAAAAATGAAATATTTGGGAATCTAACAAAGGAAGTAAAAAACATACATTGAAAACTATAGTACTCTGAAAAAGGGGATCAAAGAGGATATCAGAAAATGGGAAGATAGCCTATTTTTGGATAAGCAGAACCAATATAGTAAAAATGGCCACACTTTCAAAACTCTTATATAGACTTCATGTAATCCCAATCAAAATATCAATAGCATGTCTCACAGAAATAAGAGAACAATCCTATTCATATGCAACCAGAAGAGATCTACAATAGCAAAAGCAATTCTGGGCAACAAAGGTAAGGCATGGCAAGGGATGTCACAGTCTCCAATTTGAAATTATACTACAATGTTACTAACGTAAAAAAGCATGGTACTGGCAAAAAGACCTGACAATCAGTGACCTAGATTGGAAGATGCACACTCAGCCACCTCCTTAGACATAAGGATCAAAAACATTCACTGGAAGAGAGATAGCCCCTTTAATAAATGGTGCTCAGAAAACTGGTTTTCCCCATGTCAAAAACTGAACCTAAAGCCATCTCTCTTACCACACATTAAACTAAAACTGAAATTGATCAAAGATCTAAAAATAAAAACAAACACTAAATCTGCTGTAAGATAGAATAGGTAAAACATTGGCAGACATAGGACTAGACAAAGACTTTTAAGAACCAAACCTGGATCACACAGGAAATACCACAAAGAATTAACAACTGGAATCATATCTAATTAAAAAACATTTTCACAGCAAAAGAAAACACCAAGAGAGTGAAGAGACAACCCACAACATGGGAAAAAATTCTACCTGCTATTCCTCCAAGAATATATTCCTCTAGAATATACAAAGAACTCAAAAACATCAGACCTCCCAAATTTAAAGACCCAATCCAAAAGTGGACATGTGAAATGAATAGACACTTCTCAGATGAAGAAGTACAAACAGTAAATAAATATATGAAATAATGTTCAACATCACTAGTCATTTGAAAGATGCAAATTAAAACAACACTGGGGTTCCATCTCACTCCAGAAAGAATAGTTATCATCAAGAAATCAACCAGTAACAAACGCTAGAGGGACTGTGGAGAAAAGGGAACTGTTCTCCACTGTTGGTGGGAATGTAGACTGATACAACCACCGTGGAAATCAATGTGGAGATCCCTCAAGATACCACACTCCTAGGTAAGATAAATTGACACATGTTTAAATATCTCACTGTTTCTCTGACATAAGAAATCCAAAGAGAAAAAAGGGCCAGAATGGATAATAGATATTAGAAAGTGAGAAGAAAATATTCAAATAGGAAGGAGAACAAGGGAGGGGGAAGGAAGGAAGGAAAAAATGGAAGCAAAGCTTCTGTAAATAGGAGTGGCAGAGAGGTTGAAAGGGAGGGGAGGGAATGGGAAAAAAAGGATATATTTTGTACAGGTACAAATTCTCTACAATGAATATGTATATGTATATCAAAAGTATACTAATAAAATTAACTTTTATAAAACAGCCTGTCTGTGACATGGGTTTATGGCCTTTAGCAACCCACTATCAAGTTTAGTCAAATGTCTCTTTTTTATTATAATTATTAAAACATTAAGTATACAAGTAAGTGAGCTTCACAATGACACACATACTTGTATATATCTCATCTCCTCATCTTTCTCCCTTTTCTTCAAGGCCCATCCTCTACTTTTTTAGCTTTCATATGTAAGAGAAACGTGACACCTGTCTTTGTGTCTGGCTTAACAGAATGCCCTCCAGTTCCATCCATTTTCCTGCAAATGAACACAGTTTCATTTTTCTTCATGGCTGAGTAGTACTCTGTTGTCTATATATTTCATCATACCTCAACAATGCTAATAGTGCCACAATAAACGTGGGCATGCAGGCGACTTCAACTCCTTTGGAACAGCTGGGTCATCTAGTTTTAGTTTTTGGGGCACCATCATGCCATTTCCCACAGTGGCTGTACAAACTGGCCTTCCCACCAGTACTGTCTGAGTTCCTTTTACTCCACATCTCCTTTGAAGTGTCTCTTCAGATCATTTGTCCATCCTGATAGGATTACTTGTTCTTCAATAGTCATGTTTTTAAATTTGTTACAGATATGGGCTCTGAATCCTTTGCAGATGGGCCTCCTAGCCTGTGCCTGGTCTCTGCTCCAGTGCCTGTGCTGTAGCGCATATGAGACAGGGCTTGTGTGCCTCTCTTTTTGAGAGTCTGACCTTCCTGGGATGTAGCTACTTAGTTGTCTACACAACAAGCTCTCCGAGTGCAAAAAATGTTATTTTGGAGTTTGTCTGACATTTTATTATAGTAAGGGTGGAAGTGACTTTGTTTTCCTTTTCTCATTCTAGGCAGAAACAAAACTCTAAAATTCATCAAGATTTCAAAGTAAAATTCCTTTTACTAATCAATGGTCTTCTTTGTGGAAGACTCGCTCAGACAATGCTATTTACACATTTAAACCTATGGACTCTGGGCAGATCTGTGCGTCTGTGCCCAATCCACTCTCTATCAGAGATTCACACACTTTTTGTTTTATTCTTTGAGCTGGAAACTGAACCCAGGGCCTCACTCATGCTAGGCAAGCATTCTACCACTAAACTATACCCCCAACCTCTGCTCCCGGACACATGGTTTTGAAATCACTACCATACTCTAAGATATCAAAAATAATAATGCATAAAACTTTTACCTATGGCTTTAAAATTTCTAACATCAATTATAGTTCTAATAGCTACTATAATTTAGTTATATGCAAAGGCAAACAAAATTTAAAAACCAAAAGCTTATCACTACACTAAGGTACAAAAGTAACTTTACTTGCACAAGTGGTCAAAAATAGCTTCTAAATAGATGCAAGTTTTGAATTTCTTAATTCCCACATATCATAATCAAAGCACACCAGACAGGGAAGACGCTGAAGTGGCTAGGTACTACATTCAGGACACAATGCCAAGAAGCAGCCCATGAGAATGCTTCCCACAAAAATGTAAACTGACTCTGACAAATTATTGTAATTACATCTATTAATTTAAGCATTTTGATATATATTTTCTGAGCAACATAAAAAATCTACAAGAAAACTGAACAATACTGTGACTTTCAAGCAACTCTGACACCTTAATCCGCTCTAGCATTTAACCATAAAACACACCTCCTTCTCTCCACTGGTTGGAGTATACAAATAGTATGTTTGACTTTCTAACTTTTGTTAGTTTGTTTATTTGTTTGTTTGCTTGTTTGTTTTGAGACAGAGTCTCCATATGTAGTACACACTGGCCTTGAACTCACTATATAGTCCAGGCTGGCCTCAAACTCACAGCCATCCTCCTGCCTCAGTCTCCCAAGTGCTAGGATTACAGGCATGCACCACCATAACTGGCTTGACTTTCTAATTATTATTTATTGTGATGGCCTTAACATTAAAAAAAAAAAAAAACTAAACAAGGAAAACATTTTTAAAAATAAAAGAAGCCCATGAGTGAAGCAGCACATCACTTTTAGAATGTAATTGTTTCTGGGTTCAGAACACATAAATGAGTTTCAAATTAATCTCCTTTTTCTATAAAGAAATTTAAGGTGTACAGCAAAAGATATTGTAAAAGCTAACTTGCACAGTAAAATGGAAAAAACAGAAATAAAAATCACTTTTTAAAGTTGCATTCACTATAAAATTATTAGACAGGACTATTAATAATTTCTGTCTAGATGTCCCCCCAAAGCCTCAGGCAGTCATGGGGTGGGTTTCTACAGTTTTTGATTGACCCATGGTCCAATGCTGGGATTATGGGTGTGAGTGCTGCACCTGCCCTGGGGCGGGCAGCCTGCACACAATAGAAGGGAAGGAAAGAGACTTGCTTCTGCTTCTCCCTTGTTGCTCTCTGCTGCTTCTGCTGTCTTCTGCCACCATGAACTGTTGCCCTATGCCATGTGCCACTCTACCTTGGAATCAGCTGATTATGGACTAAAAGCTCGAAAAACCGTGAACTAAACAAACCTCTTTAATTTCAGTGTCGGGTACTTTGTCCCAGCAATAAGAGAAAAGTAAACAAGACAAGGACGTAGAGTCAGACAAGTGACATCATATGGTCAAACATATACCCAATGAATTCAATACCAAATGACAGGCTCTTCCCCTCCAAGATACCCTCTTTTAGAACAATCAACTTAATTTCTGTCTTTTACATTAAAATTTAAAAGTAATCATAAAGGAAGAGGGGGAAAATGCACAAATTTTACAGCTTTCTCAGAGTGTGGTGCTGGACTCCACGTCCTGCCCTATCTTCAGTTTTAAAGGACAGTCACAGGCAGAGCTGCTATTGCACTAAGCCGCTCGAGTCCTTTATATGTACATATTAAGCCGTCAAACACTTCAGAGTGAAGCATGTGCTACTTCCCCCTGAAATAGCCATAATCTGGAGTTCAAGTATTCTTAGAACCATTTATCTCCCAGGAAAGATGTGGGTTTTGATTCTTGTGTGATAGGATGAATTTCCTTATCTCCAAGGCCTCTGTGCAAGAGACAGAATTAAATGGCTTTGAGGTCACCCACAGTTCCAAGAGCTTTAGAGGATTATTTTGGCACTCTGACTCTTCTGTTCACTGAAACATTTGGCAATGTCTCAAAATCTCATCAAAGAAAAAAAACTGAAACCCTCAAAATTGATGGGAAAAAATTCATAATTAATTGCATTTGCCAAAGCCATCATTTCATTCACGAAATACTCATTTGATGATGTGTATCAGTTATAGAGTGAAAGATTTGGCTTCTATTTAAAATGAACGTTTTACACCTCACTGGATGAGTTACAAGTCACTGTGCTTTAATCAAGGCTGACAGAGGTCTGCTTTAACTTTTGTGACAGATGTAAAATTAAAAATTCCAAGCCTGTTCTAAGTATCTCCCAAATAAAACTTTCCTACCAGGTAACAACTTGGATTTCTTACATTTTTCTTACATTTTTATTGACTTACTAAATGTCAACTGGATGTTACTCAACAGTATTGTCATACATGAACAAACATGGAACAAATGCATCTATTGCCATCCTGTGGCCATTTCTGTGTATGTAAAAATGAAAATAATGTGACTACTAAAGAGAGATTTTTAGTCTTGAAATCTTACCACAGATATTTTTCTATGAGCTAACACACTCATAATTTTAAGAAAAATTTTTTTAAAAAAAGATAAGAGGGCAACATTCTGAAAAGTTAGAGTAAGAAAAGAGGAAAAAAATGGAAGAGTTAAACCACACAGCACAATCTTGCTGTGTGTGAGCTACAAAGGCTCAAACGCACATGCCAGGAAGTGCTCTTCCACTCAGCCCTGTCTCCAGCCCTGATGTAATCTCAAGAACTACCGTGAGCACTTCTCCTTCTTTGATGTCCACAGTTACATTTGCAATTAACGATAGCATTCAATAACAAGCATTCATTCCACCATTATTTGAAAATTAAATAAAAATCAGCTTTTACAGTAAAAAACAACTCAAAAAACGCACTTCACTACCAAAATATTCTTAATGTTTCTTTCTGGTTTGTGGAAAGTTTTTAAACAAAAGGAACCTTAATTTCTACTGCTAAATTTCAGAACTTAGGTTATATGAGATGTAAAGAACCGGAAAGCAAGAAGGCAAAGAAGCACAAGGCCAACACCCTTGCAGAAGCATACAGATAGTATCAAATGTCTTAATGCTGACTGTGAGATTATACAATTTTGGTAACACAGTAATACAGAAAATTTCATTCCTATAATAACATGTAATATGTGAATTGTTTTTTAAGTTATAGTTGTTGGTCAATGTCACTCCACAAACATGAACAGCTCTTAGAAAGTTAACACCCACAATTCTTGCCTGAAGCATAGTATAACTTCAGAGAGCAATGATATACACATAGATCTAGGTACAGAAAAAAAGACTGACATTTAATTTATATAAGAACCAAAAGGTAACATTTTAAAAAATGCTAAGGATTTTAAAGATCAATTATAAAAAATGTTTCTTGGTAAAACACAAGATTCCTCATCCAAATCAACAAAAATATGTGAGAAAAAAATGAGACAAGAATGAAAATGTACACAAAAGTAAGAATTCTCATTATAGAGAGGTGTATGGGCAAGTAACAAGGGTATTTCTCCCCAAGTACTAAACTAAAATCAAAATGGATCCAGGATCCAAATATTAAAGCAGAAACAATCTGCTGGAGAAAAAATAGGTAAAACTGTTGTTGAACACATAGATATAGAGCCAAGGACTTTCTGAATAGAACCCCAATTGCACAAGAAATCAACAAATGGAATTATATTAAATTAAAAAGCTTCTGCACAGGAAAGGAAACAACCAGCACAGTGAAGAGACAACCTATAGGATGGGGAAAAAATTTTGCCAGTTATTTCTGAGACAGAGGACTAGTATATAGAATATACAAAGAACTCAAAAATATTAAAGCCACCAAAATAAAGGACTTACTCAAAAAATTGGCAACTGACATGAATAAACACCACTTAGAAGAACTATAAATAGCAATAATACATGAAAAAATGTTTCACATCTCTGATCTCAGAAAAATAGACATACAACACAGATTCCATGTTACTCCAGAAAGAATGGCTATCATCAAGAAATCAAATAATAAGGCTGGGGATGTAGCTCAATGGAATAAGCGCCTGCCTGGCAAGTGCAACATCCTGAGTTCGATCCCCTGTACTGCCAAAAAAAAAAAAAAAAGAATGCTTTTTAGGGGCTGGGGATATAGCTCAGTGGAATAAGCGCCTGCCTAGCAAGTGCAGGGTCCTGAGTTCGATCCCCAGTACAGGAAAAAAAAAAAAAAAAAGAAATCAAATAATAAATGCTGGAGAGGCTGCAGGGTAAAAAAGGAACTCTTTTAAAGCACAAAAACATATTAACAAACAGACACAAACTAGCATAAGAAATAGTACAATCAAAACTGATTTACAGACAAGGTGACATGGACTCAACAATGGTTGTTGCTTTACCTATTGATATCTTCGAACTGTATATACATGAACACAGATACAGACATGCAAAATTGGTCAGACAATCATCTCAACAACAGAAAAACACAAAAAACAAAAAAAAAACCAACAATAGTTGCTGCTTTGCATATTGATATCTTCGAAGTGTGTGTTCAGGATAACACATACAGACATACAAGGTTGATCGAATAACACGTCATCAATTATTCCTTAGCATTAAGTAATATAATACAATAGTAGAACCATGTTAGCCCTCCAGCACATATGTATATACATATATACATACATACATTTTTGCCTCTTTCTTTTCTCCTTTCCCTCGTCCCATCTGTTCTTTGTTTTTGTACAGATTTCCTTCATGTCTCTTAGTTTATATTCCCACCCTCGGGTTCTTACACCAGTGATACAATACGTTGCCTGCTCATGTACCGCTGATTTATTTCACTTATGAGTATGGACTCCAGTTTTGACCATTTGCCTACAAAGTCCCCAAAACTGTCTTTCTTTATAGCTGAATAATATTCCATTATATAAAAATGCCACAATTTTTTAATCCAGTCTTCTGTGGATGGACACTTGGGTTGCTTCCACATTTTAGCTATTACAAATT